>JAREIK010013506.1:0-50044 GCA_029783825.1 Sapria himalayana
TTTGGTATATCTTTTTATCCGTCTTTTTATTTATATTACTATATTTATATCTATTTATATGTCAATCTGTCAATTTTTCTATCTGTCTATCTATCTATATATCTATCTATCTATTTGTCTATTGATCTGTTGATTTGTCTATCTGTCTATCTGTCTATTTGTCTATATGTCTATTTGTATGTCTCTCTATTTGTAAATCTTTCTATATATCTATCTATCTTATGTCTATTTGTATGTATATATATCTATCTATCTGTGTATCTATCTTTCTATCTGTATATCTGTCTATCTGTCTATCTATCTATCTATTTGCCTATCTGTCTATCTGTCTATCTGTCTATCTATCTATTTGTCTATCTGTCTATCTGTCTATCTATCTGGTTATCTGGGTATATGACTATCTGCCTATCTAAATATTTTCCTATCTTTCTATCAGCATTTCTGCCTATCTGCATATCTATCTATTTGTCTATCGATAGATCTATCAATCTGTCAATCTATAAATCTATCATTCTGTTAATCTGTCAATCTGTCAATTTATCAATCGATCTATCTATATATATTTTTATCTATATGTCTATATGTCTGTCTATCTAACTGTCTATATGTAAAACTTTCAATCTGTCTATAGTATAATATATTTATCTATCTATCTGTATATCTATCGATTTGTCTATTTATCTAGCTTCTATATATCTAATAATCTGTCTATCTATCTATCTATTTGTCTATCTAGCTATATGTCTATCTATCTATCTATCAGTCTATCTGTCAATATGTCAATTTTTTTATCTGGCTCTCTATGTATCTGTCTATTTGTCTATCTGCCAATCTATCTATCTATATATTTATCTATCTATTTGTCTATCTATCTATTTTACTTTCTATCTATCCATGTATTTGTATATATGTCTATCTGTCTATATATATATCTATCTATCTATCTATTTTTTTATCTATCTGTCTATTTGTCTATCTATCTATCTATCTATTTGTTTGTCTATCTTTCTATATATCTATCTATCTATTTATATATATATATATATATTATTTATTTATTTATTTATCTGTCTCTTCTCTTTGACTATTTGTCTATCTTTCTGTCTATTTGTTTATCTGTCTATATAACTATCATTCTAGCTGTCTATCTATCTACCTGGTTGTCTGTCTGTCTGTCTATATGTCTATCTGTCTCTCTCTCTCTCTCTATTTTCTATCTATCTGTATGTCTATCTATCTATTTGTCTGTCTGTCTGTCTCTATCTATCTATCTGAGTATCTTTCTATCTATTTATCGGTCTGTCTATCTATCTATTTATATGTGTATCTCTCTATCTATCTATCTATAAATCTGTCTATATGTTTGTCTATCTCTTTATCTATGTATATATTTATTTGTCTATCTATATAACTATCTATCTATCTATTTATCTGAGTATCTATCTATCTATCTTTTATCTGTCTATCTATCTAACTAAAAATTAATCAATCTATCTATTTATCTATCTGTCTATCTATCTTTTTGTCTATATATCTATCTATTTATATGTCTATTTGTTTATATATCTATCTTTCTATCTCCTTATCTATCTTTCTATATATCTATCTATATGCCTTTCTATCAGTCTGTGTATATGTCTAACTATCTATTTATCTATATGTCTATCTACCTATCTATCTGTCTATCTTTTTATCTATTTATTTGTCTATCTATATATCTGACTATTTGTCTATCTATCTATTTGTCTATCTATCTATATGCCTATCTATATATCTGTCTATATGTATATCTATTGATCTAGCTATTGGTCTAACTTTATATCTTTTTTTTGTCTATCTATCTATATGTCAAATATCTATCTGTCTATCTATATATTTATCTATGTGTCTACCAATCTTTTATCTATCTATTTGGCTAATTATCAATCAATAAATATATATCTATATATCTTTATATAAATATAAATAAATAAATAAATAAATATAAATATATATATATCACTATGTAAATATCTATTTGTCAATCGGTCTATATGTCTATTTGTCTATTTACATATCTGCCTATTTGTCTATCTGCCTATATGTCTATCTACCTTTTTATTTAAATGTCTATTTATCTATCTATCTATCTATATATCTGTCCATTGGTCTATCTTCCCATCTATATATCTTTATGTCTGTCAATCTATTTATCTATGTATCTATTTATCTATTTATTTATTTATCTATCTGTCTATTTATCTACCAATCTAACTATCTATCTATCAAACTATGTATCTAACTATATACCTATTTTTCTATCTGTCTATCTGTTTATCTGTGTATCCCTTTATCTATATGTTTGTCTATCTGTCTTTTTATCTAGATATCAATATGTCTATTTATCTACCTATTTATCTATCTATCTATCTGACTATTTATCTTCATATCTACCTATTTGTCTAATTGTCTATCTTTTTATTTGTCTATATGTATATTTGTCTAATTGTTAGTGTGCTATATGCCTATTTGTCTAATTGTCATTGTATCTATATGCATATTTGTCGGTATGTTTATCTGTATATATGTCTATTAGTCTTTCTATCTATAAGTCTATCTGTCTATCTATCTATCTATATTTTTATGTTTCTATCTATCTATCTGTCTGTATGTCTATCTATCTGTCTATTTTCTTACTATTTATCTGTCTATCTAAATATCTATTTACCTATCTATCTGTTTATATTTCTATTTGTCTAACTAACTAACTATATATATATATATATATATATATATATATATATATATATATATATCTATTTATCTATATGAGTATTTATCTGTCTGTCAATTTGTTTATCACTCATTCTGTCTATCTATCTATCTTTGTATCTATCATATATGTCTATTTGTCTATCTGTCTAATTGTTTATCATCTATCTGTCTATTTTTCTGCTTATCTAGCTATACGTCTGTGTGTCTATCTATTTATCTATCTATCTATCTATCTACATGTCTATCGATCTATATGTCAATGTGTCAATTTGTTTATCTGTTTATCTATCTATCAATCTATCAGTCAACTATTTATCTATCAATATGTCTATTTGTCTATCTGCCTAAATATTTATCAATCTTTCAATCTATCTGTCTATTTTCCTATATGTCTATATATTTATCTGCATATCTGTCTATTTGCCTAACTGACTATCTACATTTCAGCCTATCTGCATAACTATCTATATGTCAATCAATCAATATGTCTAGCTATCAATCTGTAAATCTGTCAATCTACAAATCTATTAATCTATAAATCTGTCTATTTGTATATCTTTTTATGTGTCTATATCTTTATGTGTTTATATGTCTATCTGTGTATATATTGATCTGTCTATATGTCAATCTATTAATCTATCTATTTGTCTATCTATCTATTTATATATTTGGCTATATATCTATTTGTCAATCTATCTATCTTTCATTCTGTCTATCTTTTATATATCAATCAATCAATCAATATGTCTATCTATCTATCTGTCTGTCTGTCCATCTATCTATATATATATATCTATTTGTCTATATTTTTATCCATATATCTATCTATATAATTATCTATCTATGAAACTATCGATCTATCTATCTATCTATATGTCTATCTATATATTTATCTATCTATCTAGCTGTCTATCAGTCAATCTAAAGATCTTAATATCTGTCTATCGTCTATAAGTCAATCTATCTATTTATCTCTTGTCTGTCTATCTATATATCTATGTATTTGTCTGTCTATCTGTCTACTTTTATATTAGTTGATCTATCTATCAGTCCTTTTGTGAATATGTAAATCTATCAATCAGTCAATCTATTGATCTTTCTATCTCTCTATATATCTCTCTATATATCTATCTATCTATATATAGGTAGGTCTGTCTGCCTATCTATTTATTTGTTTATCTATCTATCTATCTGTCTAACTATCAATTTGTTTATCTATCTATTTGTATATCTATCTATCTACCTCTGTGCATTTCTATCTATCTTTCTATCTAGAAAGCTATCTATCTATCTTTCTTTCTATATATATCTTTGTCTATCTACCTATCTTTCTATCTATCTCTTTATCTATCTAGGTATCTCTCTATCTATCTATATGTCTATATATCTATCTGTCCATCTTTCTATCTTTCTATCATTGTATATAACTAAATGTCTATCTATCTATTTGTCTATCTATCTATTTGTCTATCTGTCTATTTGTCTATCTGTCTATTTGTCTATTTATCTATATGACTATTTGTCTATATATAAATCTTTCTATCTGTATATCTATCTATTTGTCTATCTGCCTATCTAAATATCTGTCTGTCTATCTATCTATTTATATGTTTATCTATAAATATATCAATCTATCAATCTGTCTATATGTTTATCATCTATATTTTTGTATATGTATATTTGTCTTTCTGTCTAACTGTCTATGTGTATATCTTTCTATCACACTGTATATCTATCTATATGTCTCTCTATCTATTGTGAATATCTCTAACTTTCGATCTCTCTATTAGTTTTTCTGTAAATCTGTCAATTTGTCAATCTGTCTATCTATCAATCTGTCAATATCTCTATCTATCTATCTGCCTGTCTGTTTGTCAATTTGTCTATATATCTATCTGTCTATATATCTATCTATTTGTCTAATTGACTATTTCTCTAAATATCTTTCTATCTATATATATCTAACTAACTATCTATCTATCTATCGTCTATCTGTTTATTTCTTTATATCTCTATATATCTATTTATCTGTCTATCTATCTCTCTATCTATCTATTTGAAAATCTGTCTATCTTTCTATTTTTCATCTATCCATCTCTCTATCTATCTATCTTACTATCTATATATCTATCTAACTATCTATCTATCTGTCTATCTTTGTATTTGTTTATTTGTCTATTTGTCTATTTGTCTATCTGTCTATCTATCTATCTTTCTATTTATTTATATTTCTATCTATTTATGTGTCTATCTATCTATTTATCTGTCTGTCTATCTAAATGTTTATCTATCTATATGTTTGTCTATCTATTTGTCTCTCTATTTATCTGGCCATCTATATATCTATTTATCTGTCTGTCTGTCAATTTGTCTATCTGTAAATCTATCTTTCTGTCTATCTATCTATTTATCTATATATCTATCAGTATGTCTATCTATTTATAAATCTATCTATGTCTATCTATTTATCTTTCTGTGCATATTTCTATATGTCTATCTATATATTTATCTGTGTATCTATGAATCTATCTTTCAATCATTCTATCTATATATTTGTTAACTATCTAGCTATTTTTCTATTTATCTGTATATCTATCTATCGATCTATCTTTTTATTTTTCTATCTAAATAACTAACTATCTATATATCAATCTTCCTATCTGTGTATATAACTATCTATCTGTCTATCTGTCTATCTATCAATCTAATTATCTATCTACCTACCTATCTGTCTATAGGACTATCTATTTATATATTTTTTTGTCTAATTATCTATCTGTCTATTTATCTATTTTTCAATCAATCTATCTTTCTTTCTTTATGTCTGTCTATCTATCTATATATCTATTTATTTGTCAATCTATCTATCGGCCTATCTAAATATCTTTCTATCTGCTTATCTAGTTATTTTTCTAAATATCTTTGTGTTTATCTGTCTGTCTATCTATTTGTCTATTCTATTTTTATCAATCTATCTTCAATCAATTTATCTGTCAATCTAACTATATATAAATTTATATATCTTTCTATATCTCGATCTATATATTTATCTATCTATTTATTTGTCTGTCTATCTGTTTATCTATTTATCTATCTATATGTCTTTTTGTCTATATGTCTATATATATATATATATATATATATCTGTCTGTCTATCTATCTATCTATATATTTTCCTATATATCTATTTATATATCTATCTATATATTTATCTATCTATCTGTATATCTGTCTATCTATCTATCTGTCTATTTATCTATGTATCTATCTATCTATTTGTATGTATGTCTATCTGTCTGTGTGTCTGTCTATCTGTCTATCCATCTATTTATATTCCTATCTACCAATCTATCTATGTGTCCATTTCTCTAATTATCAACTTATCTACCTATCTGTTTTTCTATCTATCTATCTTTCTGTCTATCCATCTATGTATCTATCTATCTATCCTTCTATCTATCTATCGATCTGTCTATTTATCTATATGTCTATCTGTCTATATGTGTATCTGTCTATATATCTATCTGTCTATTAATTGTCTTATCTATTAATTGTCTGTATATAAGTCTTATCTATTAATTGTCTGTTAGTCTTTCTATCTATGTACTTATCTATCTAATAATTATATGTCTATCTATCTATCTCTTCTGATCTTTCTGTCTATATATTTTTATTTGTCTATCTATCTATTTGTCTATCAATCCATCTCTTAATCTATCTAACTGACTATCTATATATCTATCTAACTATATATCTTTCTGTCTGTCTATCTTTTTCTTTGTTTATATGACTATATATTCATCTGTCTATCTGTCTATCTATCTATATATTTATCTATCTATATGTTTATATATCTATATGTTTGTCTATCTATCTGTCTCTCTATCTATCTGGCCTTTTATCTATCTATCTATCTATCTATATATCTATTTTCCTATCTGTCTATTTGTTAATCTGTAAATCTATCTATCTGCCTATCAATCTATCTATATATATATATCTATTTATAAATCTATCTATATGTCTATCTATTTATCATTCTGTGCATATGTCTATATGTCTATCTATATATTTATCTTTGTATCTAGCTATTTGTCTTTCAATCTTTCTATTTATCTATATTTCTAACTAATTATCTATTTTTCTATCTATACATATATCTATCTATTGATCTATCCTTTTATTTCTCTATCTAACTAATTAACTATCTATCTATCTGCCTATTAGTCTATCTGACTATCTTTCTTTCTATCTGTCTATTTGTCAATCTAACTATTTGTCTATCTACCTATCTAGCTATCTACCTATCTGTTTATCTAACAATTTGTCTTTCTATATAATTAACTAATGTCTATTTGTCTATTTTTCTATCTCTCTATCTATCTTTCTATCTTTCTATCTATACATCTTTCTATCTGTCTACCTGTCTATTTGTTTATCCATCCATCTATATGTCTATCTGTCTATCTAGCTATTTGACTATCTATCTTTCTATTTGTCTATGTATCTATCTATCTATTTGTCTATTATGTTTTTATCAATCTATCTATCTATCATTTTATCTGTCTATCTAGCTATATATATAAATCTATATATCTATCTATATATTTATCTATCTATATATTTATCTATCTATATATGTTTCTATATATCTATCTATATATTTATCGATCTATCTATTTGTCTGTCTGTGTATCTATCGGTCTATATGTCTATCTATCGATCTATATATATGTCTATCTTTATATATGTCTATATGGCTATCTATATATCTATCTATCTATACATCTGTCTGTCTATCTATCTATGTGTCTATTTGCCTATCTATCTATCTATATATCTATCTATCTATTTATACATCTATCTGTATATCTTCTTATCTCTCTATTTATCTATATGTCTGTCTGTCTGTCCATTTTTCGATCCATCAATTTATAAGCCTATCTACCTATCTATCAATGTGTTTATTTGACTAATTATCTGTATATCTACCTATCTGTCTATCTATCTATCTATCTATCTATATGTCGATCTGTCTATCTGCCTATATGTCTATATGTCTAGCTGGTCTAATAATCTATTTGTCTATTTGTCTATAAGTCTATATATTATTTTCTTTTTGTCTTTCTATCTATGTATCTATCTATCTATCTACTAATTATGTTTATCTGTATATTTCTACCTATCTATCTATCAATATATTTCTATTTTTCTATCTGTCTATCTAACTATATGTCTATGTATTTGTCTGTCTATCTATATATCTATCTATCTGTCTATATGTCTATTTGTCAATCTGTCGATATGTATGACTGCCTATTTGACTATTTTCCAATACGTGTATCTATAATTCTGCCTATCTATCTATCTATCTATATGTCTATCAATCTGTCAACCTATTAATCTATAAATCTGCAATTCTATCTATTTGTATATCTTTATATGTCTAGCTATCTATTTATATACCTATCTTTGTATCTCACTTTATATCTATCTGTCTATATATATGTCTGTCTATATGTCAATCTATCTATTTGTCTATCTATCTAATGGTCTATCTTTATATCTATCTATCTATCCTTCTATCTAAATGTCTATGTTTCTAGTTGTCAATCTTTCTATATGTATATCTATTTATATATCTATCTGTCTATCTAACTATATATGTATCTATCTTTCTGTCTATCTATCTATATGTCTCTCTATCTATCAATCTATATATCTGTCTATCTGTATATCTATATATCTATCTATTTATTTATTTGTCTATATGTCAATCTATCAATCAATCAATCTATCTATCTATTTGTCTACATATCTACCTATTGATCTATCTAACATTCTTTTTTTCAATCTATAAAGTTTTCAATATGTCAATTTGTCAATCTGATATCTCTGTCTATCTATTTACATGTTTATTGATTGATCAGTCTAACAGTCTTTTTGTAAATTTGTAAATTTTTAAATATGTCAATATGTTAATCTATCAATCTATGAATAAATCTCTATGTCTTTATCTCTATCTATCTCTCTATCTATTAATCAATCTGTTTATCTATCTATCAAATTATATATATGTCTATCTATCTATATGTGTATTTTTATATTTGTTTATCTGCCTATCTGTGTATCTGCCTATTTGTCTATCTATCTATATGTCTATCTAATTGTCTATATATCTATATATCTATCTAATTGTCTATATATCTATATATCTATCTATCTGTATATATGGCTATATGTCTATCTATCCTTCGATATGTCTATTTGCCTATCTAATAATTTTCGAAACTACTTATTTATATTTCTGCATATCTTTCTATCTGCCTATCTATAAGTCTATCAATTTGTCAATCTGTCTATCTATATATATGTCATTCTATCTATCTGTATATCTTTTATCTATCTATCTATCTATTTATTTGTCTATCTTTCTATATGTCTTTCAGTCTATCTATCAATCTTTGTATATGTCAATCTATCAATATGTCTATTTGTCTATCTAACTATCTAACTATCGATCAGTCTATTAGTCTATCTGTCTATCTATCCTTGTGTCTATATGTCGATCTTTCTATTTGTTTATCTTTCTATCTGTATATTTGTCTATCTGGCTATCTATCTATTTGTCTATCAAACTTTATTTCTATCTATCTATTTGTCTATATATCTATCTATCTATCTATCTATATATCTATTTGTCTATTTGTCTTTCTATCTATCTATCAATATGTCTATCTGTCTATCTATGTATCTATCTATCTATCTATCTATGTATCTATCTATCTGTCTATCTGTCTATCTATCTATATGTCGATTAATTTTTCTATATATCTATCTATCTACTTGTCTATATGTTGATCTATCTGACATTCTTTTTGTCAATCTATAAACTTTTCAATATGCTAATATGTAAAACTATTAATAAATCTAATTTTCTATTTCTCTACCTATTCATCAGTTCATCTTTCGAATAGTCTTTTTGTCTATCTGTAAATTTTACAATATGTCAATATATCAATCTGTCAATATGGGAATAAAACTATCTGTCTTTCTCTCTATCTATCTATCTATCTATCTATCTATTTGTTTATCTATATATCTATTTATCCATCTGTATATCTATATATTTGTCTATTTGTATATCGGTATATCTGCCTATCTGTATATCTGCCTATCTGTCTATCTATGTATATGTCTATCTACTTGTCTGTCTATCTCTATATCTATCTATCTATATATCTAACTATATGCCTATCTATCTGTATGTCGATATGTCTTCTGCCTACTAACTATTTTCCAATCTGCCAATCTATTTTTTTGTCTATCTATCTATATATCTGTCTATCTATAAGTCTATCAATATGTCAATGTGTCAATTTGTAAATATGTCATTCTCCCTATTTGTATATCTTTTATCTGTCAATCTATTTATTTATTTATAAGTCTATCTTTCTATCGGTCTTTCTATCTATCTGTCTATCTATCAATATGTCTATATGTCAATCTGTCTATCTAAATATCTATCTAACTATCAATCAATATATCAATCTATCTTTCTATCTCTCCTTTTATTTATCTATCTATATTTTTATTTGTCTATCTTTCTATATGTTTATATATCTATATGTCTAACTATCTATCTATCTAATTATATTTCTATCTATCTATCTGCCTATCTATCTATCTATTTATCTATCTGTCTATCTGCCTATCTATCAATCAATTAATCTTTTTATCTATTTATATGTCTAGCTGTATATCTATCTATCTATTTGTCTATCGATATATCTATCTGTCTAACTATCTATCAATCTATCTGTCTACCTGTGTACCTATTGATCTTTCTAACATTCTTTTTGTCAGTCAATAAAATTTTCAATATGTCAATATGTCAATCTGTTAATAAATCTATATTTCTATATGTCTACCTATTTATTTGTTGATCAGTCTAATAGTCTTTTTGTCAAACTTATAAATTTTCAATATGTCAATCTTTCAATCGTTCAATAAATCTATCTGTCATTCTTTATATATATATATATATATATATATATATATATATATATCTGTTTGTCTATTTATCTATTTATATATATATCTATCTTTCTGTCTGTCTATATATATATATATATATATATATATATCTATCTATCTTTCTATCTGTCTATCTATCTATCTATCTATTTGTATATCTATCTATCTGCTTATCTGTATATCTGCCAATCTGTCTATCTGTCTATTTGTCTATCTATATATATGTATATCTATCTATATGTCTATTTGTCAATCTATATATTTGTCTATCAAACTATTTGTCTATTTGTAAACCATTCTATCTATCTTTCTGCCTATCAATAAATCTATCATAAGTCTATATATCTATGTGTCTATCTATCAATATATCAATCTATCTAACTATCATTTACATATCTTTCAATCTATCTATCTCACTATCTTTTTATATGTATATCTATCTATCTGTAAACCTGTCAATTTGTATAATTTTCTATCTGTCTATTTATCTATCTACCTATTTGCCTATTTGTCTATCTATATAACTTTTGATCTATCTATTTGACTATTTGTCTATGTGTCTACCTTTCTAAATGTTTATCTATCTGTCTATCTGTCTGTCTTTTTGTTAATCTATCTGTCAATCTGTAAATCTATTTATCTGTATTTCTGTCTATCTATATATTTACCTATCTATATATCTATTTGTATATCTATCTATCTATGTATCAATCAATCTATATATTTATATGTCTATCTATCTATCTATATATGTGTCTATTTGTCTATCTATTTATCTATATATCTTCTATCTATCTATTTGACTATATGTCTTTATGTCTATCTCTCTATTTTTGTATATGTCTATCTGTCTATCTATAAATCTGTCTATATTTCTATCTATCTATCTATGTATATGTCTATATGTCAATCTATATAATTGTATATCTATCTAACTATCTATATATCTATGTGTCTATCTATCAATCTATCAATTTATCTAACTATCTATCTGCTTATCTTTCTATCTGTCTATCTCACTATCTATCTATATGTATATCAATCTATTTGTCTATCTGTAAACCTATCTATATGTATATTTGTCTATATGTCTATTGATCAATCGACCTATTTGCCTATTTGTTATCTATATATCTGTCCATCTGTCTTTTTGTGTGTGCACCTTTCTAACTATCTAACTATCTATCTATATATCTTTCTATCTAGCTGTCAATCTGTGAATCTGTTTATTTGTATATCTGTCTATCTTTATATTTGTTTGTCTATCAATCTATATATCTATTTATCTATCTATCTATCTATCTATTTGCCTATGTATCTATCAATCTATCTGTCTAACTGTCTATCTATCTATCTATGTGTCTATCTGTCTATCTATTTATCTATCTATCTTTCTGTCTATTTATCTAGCTATCTATCTTTATGTATATCTATATATTTATCTACAGGATTATCTGTCTAGCTATAAATCTGTATATATTTCTATCTGTCTATCTATGTATGCGTCTATATTTCTATCTGTATGATTGTCTATCTATCTAATTATCTATATATCTATGTATCTATCTTTCTATCTATCTATCTATCGATTTGTCTAACTACCAATCTTTATATCTATCTATCTTTCTTTCTTTCTATCCTTCTGTCTATCTATCTATTTGTCTATCTGTTTATCAATCTATTTGTATATGTTTCTATCTATATGTCTATTTGTCTATATGTCTATATGTCTATCTGTCTATATCTCTCTCTATCTATCTTTCTGTCTATCTATATATCTAGCTATCTATATGTCTATCTGTCTGTCTGTCTGTCTATCTATCTATTTATCTATTTGTCTATCTATCTATTTATCTGTCTATCTATCTATCTATTTATCCGTCAATATGTCTATCTATCTATCTATAATCTGTATATATGTTTACCTATATATCTGTCTATTTTTCTATCTACTATCTTTCCATCTGTCTATTTGTAAATCTATCTATCTATCAGTTTATCTTTCTATAAGTCTATTTGCATATCTGTTTATCTATCTATATATCTAATTGTATATATGTCGAATCTTTTTATCTATCTATCTATCATTTTATTTATATGTCTTTATGTCTATTTATCAATTTGTCTGTCTCTCTTTCTATCAATCTATATGTCTATCTTTCTATATATTTATTTGTCTATCTGTCTAACAGTCTATTTATCTATTTGTCTATCTGTCTATCTAGTTGTCTATCTTTCTATATTTTTACCTATCTATATATCTGTTTATTTATCTATATAGTTGTCTATCTATTTATCTGTCTATCTATCAATCTATTTATCTATTTGTCTATCAGTTTATCTATTTATCTTTCTATCTGTCTATCTATTTATCTGTCTCTCTATCTATCTGACTATCTGTATATATGTCTATCTATCTTTTTGTCTATCTGTCTATTTATTGATATATAAATCTATCTTTATTTATACCTATCTATATGTGTATATGTCTCTATGTCAATCTGTATAACTATCTATTTATCTAATTATATATATATATATCTGTGTATCTATCTATCTATCTATATATCTCTCTAACTATCAATCTATCTTTCTAACTATTAATCTATATATATATATTTATCTATCTATGTATATATTTGTCTATCTATCTATCTATATGTCAATGTCAACCTGTCTATATCTATATATGTCTATCTAATATCTGTCTATCTGTCTATCTATCTATCTAGCTATCCATCTATTTTTATATCTATTTATCTATATATCTATTTATCTATCATTCTATTAGTCTATCAGTCTATCTATCAGTCTATCAGTCTATCTGTCTCTATGTTTATCTATATATCTATCTATCTACATGTCTTTCAATTAATCTGTGTATCTATCTATCTATTTATTTATCAATCTGTCTATTTGTTTATATATTTATCTGTTTGTCTGTTTATGTGTATATCTGTCTAATCTTTCTATCTATCTATCTGTCTATCTATCTGTCTATCTATTAATATGTCTTTCTATCTTTCTATCTATCTCTCTATCTGCCTATTTATATGTCTATCTACATATATAACTATTTTTCTTTAAGTCTACATCTTTATATGTCAATCTATTTATATGGCTATTTGGCAATCTAGCTATCTGCCAATCTATTTATATGTGTTTCTATCAATCTTTCAATTTTTTAATCTTTTTATTTATCTATATATTTATCTATCTATCTGTCTATATGCACATCTATCTATCTGTCTATTAGTCTATCTGTCTATCTGTCTATCTGTCTATCTGTCTATCTATTTGTCTATTATCTACATGTCTATCTATTTATCTGTCTATCTATATATCTGGCTATTTGTCTATATATCTATTTGTATATATCTATCTATCTATTTATCGATCTATCTATCTATCTATCTGTTTGTCTATCTGCCTATCTGTTTATTTTCCTATATGTCGTTTTGCCTATCTGTCTATCTATATATCTGTCTATTTGTATATATTTCTATCTATCTATCTGTCTATCTGTTTATCTATCTTTTTCTCTTGATTTGTCTATCTGTCATACTCTTTATCTAACAATCTATCAATCTATCAATCTATCAAACTATATATCTATCTATTTATCTTTCTATTTCTTTATTTTTTGTATCTGGCCATCTATGTATATGTCTATCTATCTATTTTTATATCTTACTGTATCTAATTTTTTTGATTATTTTTGTTGTATAACCAAATTGTATTTGTCTTAATATTTTCGTGTAAGTGAAGGAAAGAAAATATTAAGAAGCTGGGAATGCAGCAAAAGCACAATAAATGAGGTTCTACAGTCTGGTCACTAGGTCAAATAATTTTTGGAGCAGAGCCTGGCCCGTCCGAGTGATCTAACCCACTCCGGTTAATTATAGTGGAAATTGTATTAATATAAATTGTTTTTATTTTACATTTTCGGCCTGCTATTTTTAGGGGTGTGGAACTGTTTATCTCTTTCTCCTCTTCTACGTGATTTTATTGCATCTATTTCTACTACATAAACTGTAAGAATCCTAGACATTTTTTTTTGGTTTATTTTGCAAAACATAAGTATTTTTATGGTGGTTGTAGCTAGTTTGTTGAAAACTTGTGAACCACATTATTCTTGTGTTTCTATTTCTTTTTTTGATTCTACCATGGTTGGATTGTGATTGTAGATTGTATATATATACTATTTGTTGCTATTTCTCTATTGTTCACTTCTTCTAAATCAGAATCATAGAGGCACAATTACTCAACAATTGGTATCAGAGTAGTTTTCAGAGATTTTCGTGCAATGCTTTGGATTTTGTGATTTTTTTGTAAAATTGATATTCTGTTGAAATGGCTTGAACCCCAAACACCACGATCGAGAAATTTAATGGCAGAAATGGGTTTAGTATGTGGTAGATTTAAATGCGAGGACATTTAAAGAATTTTGATATCTAAACTCCTCTGGTTAAAGGCGTAGATCATCATACTGCTACTGCTATTGGAATAACATACGCTGAGGCATGCAGACATAAAGAAAAAGCTCACTCCACCATTCTTTTAAACTTGTCTGATGAAATAATGGCTAAGGTAGTAGATGAAGAATCTGTTGCACATTTGTGGCTCAAGTTTGAGGCACTATATATGACTAAATCACTAATGAACAAGCTTTTATTGAAAAGAAGATAGTTTACACTAAGGATGCAAGAGGGAACGTCTTTGAAAAAGCATCTGGATGATATAAATAGTATCCTCATGGACCTTAAACGTGTGGATGCTAAGGTGGAAGATGAGTTTGTTGCACTTCTACAATTAGTCTCTCTTCCTCCTTTCTATGAGAATTTTATAGAATCTCTCATGTGGGGAAGGAGGAGATTTCCCTAGAAGATGTTCGATCTACCCTACACTCAAGAGAGATGATACAGAAGGCTTCATTTGAAAGAACACGGCAACACTCAGCTAGATTGGTGGTGACAAATAGAATGCCACAATTTGTTCCATTCAAGAAGATGGTGAACAAGCTCAATAAAAGGTCAAAAAGGGTGACACATATCTCTACTGCAAAAAGAAAGGGCATTGGAAAACGGAATGCACAAAAAAGAAAGCAAGGCTAGAATAGCAGGGTCAGCCTAATCCTTCACCTACTGCTGCCCTGGCCTTTGATGACTTGGATGACGGAGAAGACCTTGTGCTAGTAACCTCCACATTAATCGCAAGATCATACTCATTGATCTTGGATACTAGGGTTTCCTTCCATATAAGCACTCACTTGGAGTGGTTCACCAAATTTGATATGAAGGAAGCCAACAATACTATGGTCGGGGACAACCAACCGTGTAAGGTGGTTGGAATTGATATAGTAAGACTGAGAACATATGATGGCCAAATAGTCTCACTTTCCAATGTGAGGTATGTTAATGAAATGACAATGAATCTCATTCAAGTAGGGGTAAACTCCTTTAGAGTTACTCCCTACCTAAGTACACGTTGAACGTCACTAATATATATTAACACTCATTCAAGTAAATGTTTATATGAATGTAATTATATATGAAATATTTATATGCTCATATTTCTGAGTCCCATTGACTCCCTCATACATGCCGAAGCCAAGTGTGGCATATTATTTATATAGATATATATATATATATATATATATATGTGTGTGTGTGTGTGTGTGTGTGTGTGTGTGTCTGTGGGTGTCTATAGAAATATTTATATTTTTGGAATTATTCAGAAAAATTTATTGGATATTTATCCAAATAAAATATGATTTTTTTTGTTTTTACTCAGAAAAATATGCACCGCCATAACTCAGCCTGGATGTTGTCCCAAATCGAGTTTGCAAATCTATTATAGCCATGTACCAAATAAAATCCTGTGCAACTCTGTCTAGACGTTGTCCCAATTCGAGTTCGCTAAATACCATCCATATACCATTATATATATATATATATATATTTGTATATATCATCCACCCACCCATACATATGGAATGTTCCCGTGCGTATAAAATACAATTATGTCATTTCCAATTTAACCCATGTTTTAGACACAAGTATAACAACCCAAATCCATTTCATCCAGCACTAACTTTTACTAAATGAAATACCGAACCTTTTCACCAATTAATCATTTCCAATAAAATTTCTAATAATTCGAATTGAAATATAAAACATAATCATTTATGGTCATTAAATAGAAGGAATTTTGTAATGAGAAAACCACAACCTTTCGGAAAATTTCACGGAAACCTTATAAATATGATATCAATGTGAAGATCTCATTATGTAGAGTAGCTTTAGGTCTTGAACTATTTAATTCCAATTCCAGAATAATCCATTATGATTAAAAGAAAATTCATGTGATATTTTTTTCTCTGTACTATATCTCTCTCCCTGCCACCGAATGTTTTTTTTTGCCTTCTCACATTTTCTGGATTCCAAATGGTTTCTATTTTTTTTCTTTTTTTTCTATTATTATTATTATTAATTAATTATTTTTAATTTTTTTTATGTTGATGCCTGGACAGCCGATGGACCGCGTCTGCGCATGCACATCCACGTACAGACGTCATGGCATGGTCTTTAGGTTACATATAATTTTTTTTATCTAAATATTCTAATAATTATTTAATAAAATAAAAATATAACTATGTTTTAATTTTCTCAGAATTTAACGAAAATTGACACCGTAGCTATATTTTCCAAGACGAATTCAATAAAGTGTTTTCACTTTCTCTCCTCCTTAAAGAATTTCAATTTGAAAATCTCACAAATACACCTTTGCACTTATAAACATATTCTGAAGTTAAATAATTATTAAATTACTAAAATACATACCTTAATTTTCAAATAAAAAATGTTAAGCAACACACAACGTGTCTTCACGTTACCAAGTTACTTCTTCAATTCCTTGATGTTTCCATATTACTTTTACTAGTCTCATGGTTTTACGTCGCAAAACTTGGTCTCGACTATCAATGATACGCACTAGCATTTCTTTAAATGTTCCATCTGTATCAATAACTAGTTTGTCCCAATCCATTACATGAGTTGGATCAGTAATATATTTTCTAAGCATATAGATGTGAAATATCTCGTGGACACTAGATAAATGCAATGGTAATGCCAATCGATAAGCAACTAAACCTACCTTCTTGAGTATTTCAAAAGACCCAATATATCTTGGTGATAACTTTCCATGTTTGTCAAATCTGATTACTTCCCTTTTTGGAATCACTTTCAAGAAAACATGATCTCCCACCTCAAATTCTAGAGGTCATCTTCGTTTATCAACATAACTTTTCTATAGACATTGAGCTGTAAGAAGACATTGTCGTATCAAATTTACTTTCTCTAAGGTATCTCTAATCATATCTGAACCGTAATGGATCGGTCTCCCACCTCAGCCCAATAAACTGGAGATCAACATGTCCTTCCATACAATGCTTCGTATGGTGCCATTTGGAAACTTGTCTGATAACTATTGTTATAGGCAAGCTCGACCAAAGACATATATTCTTCCCAGCTTCCCTTGAAATCTAGACAACATGCTCTTAACATATCTTCCAAAACATGTATGGTTCTTTACGACTGACCATCTATTTGTGTATGGAAAGTAGTACTCATTATCAACAGTGTTACCATTGCTTTCTGAAAACTCTTCCAAAAATGAGCCGTAAATCTAGGAGCTTTGTCTGATACAATAGATACTGGCACTCAATGTAATCGGATAATTTCTCGCATGTATAACCTGCACAATTCCTCACGTGTGAAGCTCATTCGTATTGCTAAAAAATGTTCGGACTTTGTAAGCTGGTCCACAATTACTCACACAGCATCATGTTTTCATGATGTCCGTGGCAAGTGAGTCACAATATCCATCGTGATATGCTCTCATTTCTACTCTGCTACCTCCAAAGGCTGGAGTAATCCTACTGGCCTCTGATGCTCAACCTTTATCTGCTGACATGTGAGGCATCGTTGAACAAAATCTATAATGTCTTTTCATCTCATTCCAGTAATACTTGCGACAAAGATCATTATACATCTTTGTGCCACCTGGATGTTCTGTAAAATGAGAACAGTGAAATTCTCTTAGAATCTCCTCTCTCAGTTCCACTATCTGGGGAACCACAATTTATCCCCTAAACCAAAGTCTACCATCCATATGAATAGCCCAACATTCATCACACGTACTAGTCTTCACTCGGTTCTTTATAGATAATATTTCTACATCTCAATCAGCTTATTTAATAGCAGAGGTATAGCTACTAAACTTCTGATAATAGCTTGACTTTGACTGTATATTGTAAGCTGAATCATCCCAAGTTTCAAGCATATATGATTCCTAAGAAGCTATACTAGCTAGTGTACCTCATGACTTTCTACTAAGTACATCATCCACCACATTTGCCTTACCTGGATGGTAATGCAAAGTAAAATCATAATCTTCAAGATACTTCA
The DNA here is from genome assembly GCA_029783825.1 of Sapria himalayana. Classification (NCBI taxonomy): domain Eukaryota; kingdom Viridiplantae; phylum Streptophyta; class Magnoliopsida; order Malpighiales; family Rafflesiaceae; genus Sapria; species Sapria himalayana. The sequence continues at coordinate 19,260 of JAREIK010013506.1, forward strand.
TCCATCAATGCTGCCTCATGTTAAGGCCTCATTGTGTAAAGATATATTTCAGACTTTTATGGTCTGAATATACCTCAAATTGCTCCCCATACAAATAGTGGTACCATATCTTTAAAGCAAAGACTATAGCCGCCAATTCTATATCATGTGTGGGGTAATTTTTCTCATGATTCTTTAACTGCCTTGAACCATAAGCTACCACTCTCCCAGATTGCATCAGAACACATCTCAATCTATCTTTCGTGGCATCACAATACACTATATATTTCTATCCCCTATCCGAAACTATCATAATAGGCACTGAAGTAAGTCTCCTATTCAATTCACGGAATGCCTTTTCACATGACTCACTACACTCATACTTGACTTCCTTCCTGGTCAATCTAGTCTTTGGAGAAGCTAACTGAGAAAAATTTTCAATAAATTTTCTGTAATACCTAGCCAATCCCAAAAAACTACGTATTTCAAAAATTAACTTTGGCATCTCTCAACTCAGGACTACCCTGGCTTTCTTAGGGTCCATCGAGACACATGTAGCTAACACTACATGTCCCAAAAATTTTACTTTTGTCAACCAAAAGTCACATTTACCAAACTTGGCATACAACTTATGTTCTCTCAAAGTTTGGAGAATAATATGTAAATAATCCTCATGCTCTGAACTGAGGATGGATCAAAATGTCATCCACAAAATTCACACAAAATAATCTAAATATGGCTGAAATATTCAATGCATAAGATCCATGAATTCTGTGGCATGTTCGTTAATACGAAAGGCATTATTGTAAACTCAAAATGCCCATACCATGTTCTAAATGCTATCTTAGGGGTGTCAGCCTTTCTAATTCACAATTGGTGATATCCAGTACAAATATCTATTTTGGAAAAGACCTGTGCTCCTTTTAACTGGTTAAATAAATCATCAATCCTTAGTAATGAATATCGATTCTTTATCATAACTCTATTCAACTATCAATAATCAATGCATAGTCGAATAGTTTTATCCTTCTTTGCAAATAAAACAAGAGCACCCCAAGGTGAAGTGTTGGGTCTAATAAAACCCTTGTCTAACAAATATTGAATCTGGACCTTGAGTTCTTGTAATTCAATCAGTGTCATCCTATGTGGAGTCATAGAAATGGGGGATGTACCAGGATGTAACTCAATACAAAAATCCACATTTCTGCATGGGAGTAATTTTGGTAGTTCATCAGGAAAAATATCCTCATATTCACAAACTATCCGAGGAAGATTCATATTCAATATCCCTTCTTCTTCTAGGGTGAGAGATGCCAGTCAACCCATAAGTTGTCCATGCCATTTAGAATCATATATAGTATGGGGTAAAGTATCAAGCTTATCCCCCTGAAATACAACACATATATTGTCTGGTGTGTGGATAATAATTATTCGACAATCATAATCAATAATGACTTGATGTGTGGTTAACCAGTCCATATCAAGAATTAAATCAAAATCTGACATGTACATGACTCTAAGGTCTGCGATGAAAAAAATTTGAAATTTCTAACACACAATCTTGACATATATGACTAATTTTCACCTTAGACCCCAAAAGAGAAGTCACATGCAATAGCTCATCCAAGTTTATAACTTTTAATCTCAATTCTTTCACACATGATGTAGAAATAAATGAATGTGATGGACCAGAATCAAAAAGAACTCTTGCCCATAAATGAAAAAGCAAGAAAGTACATTGTACCACTAACTAATCTATCCTCTCCATCTGTGGTGTAATTGCATAGACACGCCCTTGGGTCCTTAAAGTCCCAGTCTATGAGCTCTCGCTTCGACCTCAACCTATGCCTTGGCCTCTCTGGTATGCTTGTGAAGTAAGAGATATTTGTGAAATACCTTGAGATTGCACCCAATTATTTTGACCCGTACTAGAGAATGGAGGAATAACCCGTGTTTGCATATTTTCCACGGATGTCTGGTACTGTGATGTCTCATAATCTTTGAATCCCTACTTTTGTGGACACTCTCATTTCCAATGACCAGGCTGATGACATAAAAAATAAATTTTATATCCAATTTGGCTAGAAATCCTAGTCTGGCTTTGGCCTTGATAATCACGACTTTATCCATAAATTCTTTGTGGGAAAATGGTCTATGTTGTTTCCAAAAAAATATTGATTTTCTTTTCTCTTTCTGCTAGCACTTCCACTCATTTCCCAAAAATTTTGTGCATCCTCAACCTACCACTCGATGGCTAAAGCTGTCTTAACCATAAAATCCATATCTCGGATAAGAAATCATACAATCTTGGCTTGGATGGATTATTTTATCTGAATAAAAATGGTACTTGGCTTATTTTATCTAAACCTAAAGGAAGAAAGATAGTTTCTTGCAAATGGATTTTCAAGAAGTAAAGTTATGCCTCTAGAGGTGGTGGTGTAAATTTAAGGCACGTCTAGTTGCAAGAGAGATTAGTCAGCAAGATAGTATCGATTATAATGAGATATTCTCTCTTGTAGTCAGGCATACCTCAATCAGGGTACTTCTAGCATTAGTAGCACATTAGGACCTTGAACTTGAGTAATTAGATGTTAAAACTACATTTCTTCATGGAGATCTAGATGAAGAAATTTACATGAGCCAGCCTGAGGTTTTTGAGGTATCAGGTAAGGAAACCCATGTGTGGAAGCTTCTAAAGTCCCTTTATGGACTTAAGCAGTCTCCTCATCAGTGTTACAAGTGATTTGACTATTTCATGACTAGTCAGAAAATTCTATCTAGATTTGGAATGGCTTCTTGTAAGTCATTGTCCACACCATTTTTTTATAACCTTCATCTAACATTAGAATTCCCCCAACCCTAAATCTGAAAAGGAACAAATATTTAAGGTTCCTTATTATAGTACTGTCGGGAGCCTCATGTATCTTATGGTATGCACACAACATGATATTGCTCATGTAGTAAGTGCAGTGAGTAGGTTTATGATAAACCCTAGTCAAGAACACTGGAAAGCTATTAAGAGGATGCTTAGGTATCTCAAGGGGACTTCTGACTATGCAAAAGATATTTATAGTAGATGATCTATGACTAGTTATGTCTTCACTGTATGTGGTTCCCACACTACAATCTTCTATTACTGTATCTTCTACTGAAGCAGAGCATATGACTCTGGCTGAAGCTGCAAAGGAAAAGATATGGTTGAAAGGTTTTCTCAAGGACTTTGGTCTTTATGAAGTGGTCACAACAGTTTTCTGTGACAACCTCGATGCAATTTGTTTACAAAGGACCAAGTACACCATGAGAGGATAAAGGACATAGATGTGCAATACTATTTCCTTCGATCTGAGAAGAGGGTACAAGTAAAAAAAATTGGAACTTTTGATAATCTAGCTAACATGTTTACCAAACATGTTGCTCTAAATAAGTTAAGAGATTGTCTTGAATTACTGAACATATCAAATCAGTTGTAGTCTTATTGGACTAACTATTTATAGAGAGTGTCTCTCTATCTATATGCAAAACAAATTAAGGTAGAGATTGTTGTATATAATTTGTTTTGATGATCTGTTTTATATAAGAAAATTATTTCTATTTTAATATTTTCATGTAAGTGCAGGAAAGAAAAAAAATAAATAGGCTAGGAATGGAGCAATAGCACAATAACAGAGGTCCCACTGTTTTGTTAGTGGGCCAATAAAATATTGGATCAGAGCCTGACCCATTTGAGTGATCTGACCTGTTCCAGTTAATTAAATCGGAAATTGTATTAAAATAAATTGTTTTTATTTTATGTTTCTGGGCTGTTATTTTTCGGGGTGTGGAATAATTGATCACTTTTTGTTCTTTTGTGTGATTTTATCATGACTATTTCTAGAGCATAAACTATAAGAATTCTAGACATTTTTTTTGGTTTAATCTATAAATGCATGAGCATTTTTCTAGTGGATGTATGTAGTTAAGTTGAACGACTGGTGAACCATGTTATTCTTGTGTTTCTGTTTAATTTTTTGATTCTGCAATGGTTGAATTGTGGTTGTGGATTGTATATATATTGTTTGTTATTATTTCTCTATTGTTCTATTCTATTGAATCACAATCATGGAAGCATAATTACCCAACATAACTATTTATCAGTCTATGTGTCTATCTATCTATTTGACTGTCTATCTATCTATCTGTCTAATGATCTATCTATCTATATGTCTATCTGCCTATCTATCTATCTATATATCTGTCTATATACTAGCTATAATTCTGTATATATTTCTATATATCTATCCTTCTATCTATGTCTATATGTCAATATGTCAAATTGTCTATCTATCTATTTATCAATTTATTTATCTGTTTATCTTTCTATCTGTCTATTTTTCTAACTATATATATATATATATAACTATCTATCTATCTATTTATCTATGTATCTATCTATCTATCCTTTAATTTATTTGTCTATCTTACTATCTTGCTAACTGTCTATCTAGCTATCTTACTATCTATCAATTTGTCTAACTGCATATCTATCTATTTATCTAACTATTTGTCTATCTATCTATCAATCTATCTATTTGTAAATTAGTCTATCTGTCTATCTATCAAATAATCTTTCTATCTATCTGTTAATCTATCTATCTGTCTATTTATCTATCTATCTATCCATCCATCTATCTATCAATCAAAAAACTGTCTATCTGTATATATGTCGATTTGTCTATCTATCTATCTGTCTGTCTGTCTGTCTATCTATCTATTTGTATATCTATATATTTTTCTAACTATATATCTATCTATTTGTCTATCTGTCTACATGTCTATCTGTGAATCTGTTTATCTATCTATTTATTAATATATTTTTTTATCTATCTATATATATTTCTATTTGTCCATCTATCTATCTGTCTGTCTGTCTATTTGTCTATCTGTTATTCTATCTATCTATCTATCTTTTTATCTATCTCTTTATATATCTATCTATCTAACTGTCTGTCTATCTATCTATTTGTCTATTTGTCTATCTGTCTATTTATCTAATTATCTTTTGATCTTTCTCTTTGTCTATCTATCTATCTCTCTATATGTTTATTTATTTATCCATCTGTCTATCTATCTATCTATATCTATATCTATATATCTATCTATCTGTCTATATGTCTATCTATTTATTGGTCTATATACCTGTCTATCTGTCTATATGTCTATCTAACTATCTATCTAAATGCCTATTTTTCTATCTACCTATCTTTCTATCCATCTTTCTACCTATCTATAAATCTATCAATAAGTCTAAATGTCTATGTGACTATCTGTCAATCTATCAATATGTCTATCTATCTATTTGTATATCTGTCTATTTGCCTATATGTCTATCTATCTATCTTTCTATCATTCTATCTGTCTATCTAATTATCTAACTATTTATGTCTATGTTTCGATCTGTCCATCTATCTGTATGTCTATGTGTCTATCTGTATATCTTTTTGTTTATCTATATTTCTGTCTATCTATCTGTCTATCAGTGTTTCTTTATATCTATCTTTTATTTATCTATCTATTTGTCTATCTATCTATCTATCAATCTATCACTCTGTATCTCTATGTATCAGTCTATCTATCTAGCTAGCTATCTTTCTTTCTATCAATCTGTCAATCTATCCATCTATCTATCTCTCAATTTATCAGTCTATCTATCTATCTCTCGATATGTCTGTTTGTCTATCTGTCTATCTATATATTGGTATAACTATCTATTTGTATATCTGTCTATATGTATATTTGTATTTCTATATATCTGCCTAGTTGTGTGTCTACCTATCTGTTTATCTGTCTATCTATCTATCTATCTAGCATTCTATCTATCTCTCCGTATATTTGCCTATCTATCTATCTATCTATCTATCTCACTAACTATTTGTATATCTATATATCTTTCTATATATCTCTATGTCTATCTATCTCTCTATCTATCTATATGTTTATCTGTCTTTTTGTCTATCTATCTATCTACCTATCTAAGTAACTTTCTATCTGTCTATCTTTCTATATATCTTTCTTTCTATTTATTTATTTGCCTATTTGCTATCTTTCTTTCTGTCTATCTAGTTTTCAGTCTATCTATTTATTTGTTTATATATCTGACTATCTATTTATCTAGTTATCTATCTGTCTCTCTATCTATCTATATATCTGTCAATCTGTCTATTTGTCTGTCTATCTATCTATCTATATATCATTTTATCTGTATGTCTATCTCTCTATCTATCTAGCTGTCTATCTCACTACAAGAAAATATCAATTTAGCTAGAGAATTTTAGCTAGGGAGCAATCCCTAGCTAAATTACAAAGGATTAGCTAGAGAATAATAAGGGATTTATGATTTTTCTTTGACAAAAATATAGCCACGAATTAGAGAGGAAAAATTTTTCATAAATATTGCTCAAGAAAAGCAGAGGATTTAATGACTGATTTAGTGACGGATTAACGATGGAAATTTTCGTAAATTCTGCTCAAGAAAAGTTGAGATTTTAGTGATGGATTCAGCGATGGATTTAGCAATGGATTTGTAACGGAAAATTTTCGTAACTCCGGCTCAAGAAATGTGGGGAATTTACCGACGGATTTAGCGACGAATTTTCCCTTACTAATAAAATCTTTGATTTAGCGATGGATTTTCCCTTGCTAATAAAATCATTAATTTAGCAACGAATTTAGTGACGGATTTTTGTTTCCTAATAAAATCCTTGATTTAGCGATTGATTTTCCCTTGCTAATTAAATCTTAAATTTAGCGATGGATTTAGAGATGAATTTTCCATTTTTAATAAATTTATAGATTTAACGATAGATTTTGTCTTGCTAATAAAATCCTTGATTTAGCTACAGATTTAACGATGGATTTTTCCTAGCTAATAAAAACAGTAATTTAGCTACAGATTTACGACGAATTTTTCCTAGCTACTAAAATCAGTATTTTACTTATGGATTTAGCGAGCGAATATCCCTAGCTAATAAAATCCATAAAATACTGACAGATTTAGCGACGTAATTTCCCTAGCTAATTATTAGCGACAAATTTTTCATAGCTAATTATTAGCGCCAAATTTTTCCTAACTAATTAGATCCCTACATAATATGCCACTTATATTTTCATAATTTCTACCCAAAAAACATAAAATTTAGTGATGGAATTTCCCAAGATAATTATTAGCAATGGATTTTTCCTAGCTAATTTAAATCCATCACTAAATAATTACCTGAATTTATTTTTTTATTAGTTTATACAATTAGAATCGATAATTCTTTAAATATTTTTTTTTCAAAATATATACATTTAACTAGGAATTTTTAGGTATTTGGATTAGTTATAATTTTTGTTGCTAATCTTCAATGATATTTTTTAAGCATTATTTATTTTAATAGTTTATATAATTTTTTATATTAATGGTATGTCATTGTCTATATATGAGCGAACCTTAAATTACACAATCTTCTCATATAATAATTTAATTTTGATATTATAAAAAAAATAATAAATATATAATACTAATGAAAATGTATATTAAATATGATTAAAATAATATTTTTTGTTTATAATTTAATTAAAATATTATACTTAATTTTATCTGAAATATTTATTTATGATATTTAAATATAAGTTTTACAAAACATTATATAATTTATTATATAATTATAATATTTATAAAATATAATTAATTAATAAATAAAAATAAATAAAAATTACAACTAATAAAAAACTAAAATAAACTATTGTTTGATTAAAAAAATTATAAAATTATATGAATAAACGAATAAATAAGTAAATATTTATAAAAATAAAAGTTAAAATAATATTTTTATTATTATATGAATTTTTTAAAAAATATAATGACTAAGATTTTAAATTTTTGAATCATAAAAAAATGTTTAATTTTTCATAAAATTTAAAAGAAAAAAAGTTGATATTTTAAGATAAATATATTGTTGTTTTAATTACATCAAAAAAATTTTGATGATTTAAAAAATTAATATTACAGTGTGGTTATTAAATGAACACTTCAAACACTAAAATTTATAATTATTAAAAGATTCAAATTATATGATTTTATAATTTTTTCATATTATATTAATAAAAAATAAATTGGATTCTTATAAATTTATAACCATAATATATGTGTGTGTGTGTGTGTGTGTGTATGAATAATTTATTATTATTTAATATTTATTTATTAAATAATATTACTTATTGTTAAATAAAGATCTATTTCTATTATTTTATTTAAATTATTTATTTTTTGTAATTTTATTTTAGTGTTATTTTTTTATATTTTATATCATAATAGTTTAGTATACATATATAAGGTTTCATAAAAATGATATCTATCAAAAAACAAAGCCCACACTTCAAACTGTGCATTTAATGGTAGCAATAACAATGTTTTAGGGTTCTAACCGGAGATCTACAATGTCATAGCTTATGGTGGTGTTCATATAGACATGAGAACAATGCTTGCATATTAGGCTCCCATCTGCAAACTCTTCGTGTGGGTGAAACCCCCTCTGTTGGCAATTTCACATCATGGACACTCCGGTAGGCTCAGATAGGTAAAAGATGCTGTGTGGACTAGATTCATCAGTGGGGGCCATAACAACTACTATTGCTTCAGGCAACATAATCTGATATGAGTAATGAGTGTGCAGATCAACTGATGACATGAAGCAACTCTATGATGGATGCGTATGAATCCAACCAAGAGGAAAGAGTGACAATCTATCATGGACTTCAAATATTTCTTCTTCACTCAAAATTCAGGTTTATTTTCTTCCACTTGACTTCGAAATTCAAGTTAAAATATCTCCAGCTCACCTAATATGGGTAACAGTCTCTTTTTATAAGTTGTTCTTTCTTTGTGGAATAAAACTTGATAATGATGATGTAATGGAATAGTTTCAGATACAAAACATGAAAATCTAAGAAGTATAACCTACAAATCAACTACATTTTTCTCTTCCTTGTATATATTTTCCTATCTCAGGAAAATGTCATCTATTCTATAGTAATTCCGAAGAGGAATCCAATTATCTACATCCAGTTGACGAGTTATCTTATTTACATTTATTTTCATCTTCCTCACGAGCAAACTCACAAAATTCTAAGCATGAATTAGTTCATCCGTAGATGTTGTGTATTCTCCGTGAGTATTTATGTGGCGATTGTGAACACTAGCAGATGGAAATTTAGGCCAGAACCATTAGCTGTCAAGGCAACGATTGGAAACAGGAAAGTCCCACACATATCTTTCTCACACACAAACTTCCTACTCAAGAGGTAAACTTAATGCTCGCCTGAAGGATAGCCAAAGGAGATGGAGAGCTGAAGGAGAAGGAGAGCCGAAGGAGAAGGAGAGCCTAAGGTTTCATAGAAAAAAAAATGGTAAAAAATTTTATATCTTTCAAATGATGAAGGAGAGTAGAAATCTGAGGGAGCAACCTAGAAACCTATCTAGGACAAATAACAAGAGTTTTCAATGGATGAGGTGTTAGTTCCCAAGTTCCACTAGAGTGAAAGGCATTTACCTATATTACCAGCCCATGTGATAAAGTATCTTAGAGGGAGACATGAGTATATTTATATTATCAAAAGAGGAAAAAAATATAGTTTAAGATAAAAAAATCCTAGAATAAAATAAAACTTTTTAAAATAGGATGTTATATACAAATCAATTTTGTATCCATAGAGCAATCAATTGATCGCAATCAATGAAATCACCATCATGATCATTTAGCTTTAAAATAGATTGATCAATGAACTAAGCAAAATGTCTCATAATATATACTATAAGGTAAAGTATATATAATCTCTCATTAAGATGAATAGTAAATACATGTTGATCATAAAGAGAACTCTTCACATTTGTACTAACCAAAAAATATATTAGCAAAAGAAACTTCTTTATCAAAAGGTCCTTCATGCTATCTAGATCAAAGCTCACGGCCTATAATGTTGCTAGAAAGTAAGTGGAATTAGAAGTTGAAATTTTCTGATAGTGTGACCTGATAGTTTCAAAATATGTTAAAAGAGAATAAACATGTTTTGATGGAGCTACAATTCGAGTGCTAATTAGGCTATTAATAGGTAAGCCTCTCAATATTAATAAAAATTTAATTGATAGTGTTAAATTCTAACAAATATAATTTTTTTTCAAAAAAAATTATGCTAAATATTTCTCTAAATCATCATTATATATGTTAAATCTATTTATTGAAAGACGAAATACTAATGTATCTGAATATACATTAGATTTTATTTTTGAAATAATTTTAAGAATTCAAAATATAATGTCACAAATTGTTATGAAGCCACTGTTGATTTGTAACAAAATAAGATTATATATTTATATGATAAAATATTTTTTAATATCATGTACATAAAATTCCACTTTATTTCAATGTAAAGATCAAATTTTCTACATTTTATATTGTTTACATTACAATATCTTTTAAATTCAGCAAAATATGTTTGAATGATGAATTTAAGAATACACATTCATTATATTATCAAGCGACTCACAAAATAATATCATATCTAATTTTACTATCAAATGAATGAAATGATGCACATAATGTTAATTTAAGACAATATTACAACATATCAATCCAAAAGATTTATTAGATATAAAATCATACGTTTCATGTTTGATGTCACATATCTAGTGACTTATATAATGCAATCACTAATGGCATCTCATGTTAGAGACACTAATGATGCCCTTCAAAATTGTTCCTCCGTTACTTACAAATTAGGTAGTGGAAAGCCATAATATCTTTTTTTTGAGTGAATCTTTTTGCATTTGCATAATGATAAACCATACTTTAAAATTCTTCTTTACCTTACATTTCCCATAAGAAGAAAACTATTTAGATAATTTTTAATTAGAATGATACATTATTATATAGTTGTATTTAATTTCTTGTAAATATATTTGTACAAACATTTTTATATTGAATATAATAGGACACCCTAACATGATCCTCATAAAGCATGATTCTATTAAATTCTTGGGTAAATTAGTTGTTTATATTAATTGGTATATAATTTTCTAGCTATCAATATATAATGATAAAATATAATAGGTAACTTATGTTTTTTTCAATATTTAGTTGTTTACTTCCTTAATAAAAAATGTTTTATAATATTTTCCAGGGTCAATTATTCAATATCTTGTACTCTTTCTCATAGACTATCATTTAAATGTTTAAAATAATATTTGTATTTGTATATTGAAAACAATAGGACACCCTAACATGATCCTTATAAATGATGACTCTATTAAATTTATTGGTAATTTAGTTATTAATATTAATTGGTATTAAAATTTCTATCTATGAAAATCTCATGATAAAATAGTATTTGTAACTTATTTTTTTTTTCAGCATTTAGTTGTTTACGTCCTAAATAAAACTTGTTTTATAATATTTTCAAAAGTGAGTTAGTCAATATCTTGCACCCTCCCTCATAGACTACCATTTACATGTTTAAAATAATATTTGTATTTGAATTTTTTAGCATGCCTTTACAAGTTATGTAGAATTCTAACTTAAACATATCTTATCTATATAAATTACGTGTATTTGTGATGTATAACTATAAAAGCTTTATACATAACTATATTTAAATATATAATTTACAACTTATATTTAATATATATTTGTAAATATTAGTATATAAAAAGTATTGTACTATATCTATACATATACATTACTATATGTATAAATATATAAAATTATATAAAAATATATATATACCTACATGTATAAATATAAGTTTAACTATATGTGTAACTATATGTATAACCACATGTAATTTTATTTATAATTACATGTATAACAACATACAACATTATGTTTAGCTATATGTGTATAATTATATATAAATATTTGTATAACTATATAAAACTCAATATAATTAAATATAACTATATTTGTAACTATGTACAGATATATGTAAATCTATATATTTGTTTATAACTTTGTAAATATTTATTTTAGAAATTTCTATAACTACTTGTATGAATATATATATATATAAACACACACACACACACACACATGACTATAAGTTTAACTATATATAACTATTTATAACTATATATACTATATGTATAATAACATATAAATAAAATAATTATATCTTACTATATGTATAACTATAAAAACTTTATACATAACTATATTTAAATATATAATTTACAATATATATTTAATATACATTTTTATATATTAATATATACAAATGTATTTTACAATATCTATACTTATACATAACTATATATATAAATAGAATAGTTGGAAGTCAATGGAAAAACAAAAAGAGATAGTAGACTCACACTCTATACTAAAAAAGAGTGGCTGGAAATGGACGTTAACACCACAAGGAAACTTTTCTCTCAAATCATCAAAAGATTTGGTTAGAAAGAAAAAACCGGTGTAGACTCTATTTAAATGGGTATGGCAAGAAAATATCCCGCAAAAAATGTGCTCCTTCACATGGAAGGCATTATTGAACGCCATACCGGTAGATAGAAATGTACAAAAGAAAGAGATAAACATGGCTTCAAGATGCGAATGCTGTTCTCAAGCGGTTGAAACAACTGATCACTTGCTCTCGAATGGCCCCATTGCAGCAAAAATATGGAGAGAGATGGAAGGGAAAAAAAGAATATGTAAAATAGAAGATGGATTAATAGATAATGTTAAAAAATGGGGAAAAGTAAACATGAAAAGCCCCGCCAGGAAATGACTTAGTCAGAAACTGCCGCATCTAATTATCTGGTGCATTTGGAAATCTAGAAACAAAAGTAAATATGAAAATATAAGGATGAACTTAACAAAAATTATAAAAGATATTAAAATGGAAATATATAATATAACAATAATAAAACCGATAGTAATACAGGATTTGGAACAAGAAAAGAAGCTTGAGAATGAATGGGATCTCACATACAAAGTGATAAAACAGCAATGGGCTAAATGTATACAGTGGAATGCTCCGCCGGTTGGTAAACTTTCACTTAATACGGATGGTAGTTTTAGCAGGGACACTGGAATAGCAGGAGGAGGCGGGGTAATAAGAGATCATACAGGGACAGTACAGAGAGCATTTACCAGAGCTAGTAGGGCATCCTCGGCGTTAGAATCAGAAATTAGAGCATTAAAATCAGGATTAGAGATATGTAAGCAGATAAATTTTAAAAACATTGTAGTTCAGGTATACTCAAAATTACTAGTTGATACGGTAATAAATAAGAAAATATTATTGAGGTATGAAGAGGATCTAGAAGTTATTCTTAATCTTCTGGGAGAACTGAAGGCCTCAATAACACATATATATAGAGAAGCCAATAATCTAGCGGATTGTCTATCTAAAATAGGCACCAACAGAGGAAATATAGATTATAATGAGAAATTCATGCCAAATAAACTAAAAGGAATAACATGTCTAGATAAAATGGGTTTTCCTTATATAAGAACAAATAAACAGATCATGAAGATATAACAGATGGAGCTAAATGGATATATATGAAGGAGATCCCATAGTAGTATATATTAATTCTGCATTTCGGCAGAATGGTACATAGCTATACTGAATGGTTGTTAAATTAATATGTTTGTAATTTAGAATTTCTGCATATCCAAAACACCTGCTAATTCCGCATTTTGGCAGAAGTCGATAATCTCTGCAGAAAGGTTGTTTTTAATTTTCTTTACAGGACAATATATATTCTATCCTTTCCTTGCAGTATGTTAAAGGGGAGTAATCGTTAAAAATGGATTTATGTTGTATTAGTTTAATCAAGAATAAGGGTAGTAGGGTGTAAAGTTCTGGTAGGCACGGTTGTTGTTTCTTTGTTTGGTTTTGTTCTAGGATCAACAGTGAATACGCGATGAAGGAAGAAGGCTGGAATCTCGTGAAGATTTGAGCCAGACGCACAGGGGAAAGGAGGGATAGTTGCTGTCTGTTGCTGCCCCCTGTTGCTGTCAGGAGTACTCCCGCTGCTGAGACAAATATAACCACTGGAGTGGAAAGACTCCCTGCTGATACAAAGAGCGGCTTCTTTGTAATATTGGCTAGGGTTCATCTCATAAGATAGAAAGATGAGGGAATGGAAAAGATAAGAGACACATATCTTAAAATCTCCCTGGTCCTGAAGGGGATTAACAGAAACTGAGGAGAATAATTAAAAAGGGAAAAATGGTAAGAAGGATAAGTTTTCAGTGTGCTGTTTGCGCTGTTTTGCTTAACTATTTTATAGGTACGGAAACTAGACTTCAATTCTAATCGAGATGTGTGCAAGTTGGGCATACAACACAGGCTCTAATCTGCTCTTCTTACTGCCAATTGTATCTTTGTTCTTGCTATTTTAGTTGATTCTGGAAGTCTGTAACTTAGGCTTGGTGTTTTGTTTTTGAAACTCTGGAAGTCTGTAAGAATTAGAAGAGTCCTAGATAGTTAGTCAATGTATGCATCACTTCAAATGGGAGATCAGCAAAAGGAAGATAGCTGGAATTATTCCTAAAGCACTTCAAGAGGAAGTAGGATACAAAGAACAAGAGATATTCTCTTCTTGGTATCGGGCAAAAGGAAGGTAAGTAATGGACCATTTATTTGAAAAATTTGATACTTTTTTTTCATGTAGGATATATCACAAGTGGGATCGTTTAAAGAAATGAAAATGGGACTAGATATACTCAAATGTTAAAGAATGAGCATGGACAAGTGATAGGAAATTTAGAGGCTAGATTGTCGAATCTGGATGAGGAAGCTATGAGGGAGCATGCTGGTCGGAGCTGATAGAGTTACACACTTCACAAAGATTTAAGGTTTCAAAGATAGCACGAGAAAGATATATATAAAGTTCAATAGAGGAAGCAAATTTTATAGCAAGATCTATCAAGAATACCGAGATGTCTTATAAAGTTAGGAAAGATTATGAGTTAATTAAAATTATGGATTGTTACATATCTCTAACTTTAGGAATCGGGTGTAAAAGGGAAATGGGTAGATGTAGCTTGTACGAGTGGTATTCCTCCGCCAAAAGAAAGAGTTCTAATTAATAATAAACAAAACCTTAAAAAAAACTATATATATAAATATATATAATTATATGAAAAAATATATATACCTGTACGTATAAATATAAGTTTAACAATATGTGTAACTATATGTATAACCACATGTAACTATATTTTATATGTATAACAACATACAACAATATGTTTTACTATATTTGTATACCTATATATAAATATTTGTATAACTATATGAAATTCTATAAATAAATATAACTATATTTTTAACTATGTATACATATATGCAAATATGTATATTTGTTGATAACTTTCTATACATTTATGTATAACTACATATAACTACTCGGCAGTGGAATCCAATAAAAATAATTTCAATGACTAATTAATGTGTAGAATTTTGAGGTTCATCTTTAGGAATTGAATATGTAAATTACATAATAGATTATAACTATCTAAATTTCACATTCGAGTCATTGATAACTCCATGAATGTAGACTTTTTTTTTATCTTAATTACCTATTTTAAAAAAACAAAGAGAATAATTTTAAGTTTATGTATTTTAAAATATATATATATATAATCATGCTTTAGTACGATTTATTTTATTTAAAAAATTAACTATATTTGAATATTTTTTGTGTAAAAATGAAATTATTACATATAGAAGTTTAAAGCTGGCTTGTAGTGACTTAAAGATCATTTAAAGGAAAATCCAAGAGAATGAAATTTGTTAAGCATATATATCTTATATATATATATATGTATATATGTATATATATATATATAATGTATATATATGGTTGTGTATATGTGTATGTTTGTATAAATACATAAATACATACATAATTACATATGTGTATGTTTGATATATATATATATATGTGTGTGTGTGTGTGTGTGTTAGATATATGTGAATATATTTTTATATATAAATATATACAAACATATGTATGTTTGTATGTATACTATGTATGTAAATATATGTGTATGCACATATTTATACACACACACACTCACTCACTCACTCACTCAAACACACACACACACACACACACACATATTTATATGAGTGTGTGTGTGCGCACGTGTGTGTGTGTTTAGGATGCCTGGATATAATTAAAACAAAAGGAGAAGTTATAAAAAAATTTTCAAAAATGAGTTAGAGAGAAAAATAAAAAACTAATGATATTCTTACAAAAGTCCAAAGACATATAAAAGAATATTTATTAAAAGTCAAAAATGAATAGAAGCACAAATGAGGACTTATAAAGAGAATGATATATTTTTACACAAACAAATCATTATGAAGACAACAAGAAGGATACAAGAAAGTAGAGAAGAAGAAATCTTATGAATAAAAATACAAAAACATTATTCATGAACAGAAACTCAAATCCAATAAATGAAAAAAAAAATAGCAATAAGAGTTTTTTCTTTTATTTTATAATACTATTATAATTCTTATTGACAATCAATTGACTAAAAAGAAAAATCTAAAAGCTCAAAAAATAGAGGGAGGATTAAGTAATTGGATTGCTATTAGTAAATGGTATAAATTAAAAACTCTCAACTCCAAAAACTGGCATAGCCTTTTGCCTAGGCAAGGTATATCAACTTTAATAACTGCAAGTTATCTTTCCATAGATGCAAAATTTAAAATTGTGTAAGTCCTTTTGAAATTAATGGGACGAGATATATTTAATGAGTAATCCCTTCGGCTAATTGTATAAACTAGGTTCGTGGCATTTAATAAATTTATGCCAGTAACTAAAATTGTATTTTTATCATGATTTTAATGCTTTGTAGTTTTAATTGTAATTTCAACCTCTTCTAAGTTCAAATAATGGTCTAAAACATACCAAAAATATCACCATGAAAAAACAAACTTGTTTCAAACTATTATAAACTATGGATATTTAGGATACAAGTGGCTAAGGTAAAAGAACAACCCAAAAAAATTGAATCACTAGAAACATAGAAGTGAGATAAAAAGATGATAGCAAAACTTATGTAATTGAAAGTCTTAATGAAGCTTTAAAAAAGTGAATAGATAAAAAGTTCTTGTTATGGTCTCTGAATTTGATAAATCTAACACATATGATTATATATATATATATAAATAGTTATAAACATATATTATATATAAGCATTATATATATACATATGTATATATTCATATATATATATATATATATATATATATATATATATATATTATATACTTTATATATATTTATCAAAAATATGTTATATATATACATTTGTATATATAGATGTTATATAATAAATAAATAAATAAATAATATATATATATATATATATATATATATATATATATAAGCCTACATAAATTCTATTGTATAACAATTTTTATAACATATATATAAATATAAATATTTACATGTTTATATGTATGTGTGTGTATATATATGCTTGTTTATATATATTTATTTATAGATGCATACATTTATATGTATATATATATGCTTATACATACATATACATATACATATATATATATATATATATATATATATATATATATATATATATATATATATATATATATAATGCTTTAATTTAGCTTTAAATAGTGCACAAAAACATAATTTAATTTATTTTTCATTAATTCATGGATTTCTAATGTACTTTAGAAAAACTAATTATGCATTTCTCAAAGAAAATCAAATATCTCATTTTAATATTCATACCATATAAAATAACAGATCACACCTTTTACAAATTTAAGCAAATAAAAATTAAACAAAGATGATTAATAATTAAAATGATAAAATTTGTCATTTTTCCCCAATCAAAAAGGTAGGTTTAATCGAAAGTTGATTTTAATAAAAGTATTCATCCTATTTCAGTAAAATTGCATAAAGAAAATTAGTGATAAAACATATCTCTACATTTTAATAATTTTTTCTTTTTTATTTTAAATAGTTATTATATGTATTTATATAGTTTTCCATATTCTTCTAACAATTTATTTTCATTTCTGTTGATTGCTTTTGTTTATTTAGCTAATGCTATTCTACAATTAGAACTTGTGTATTCAATGTCTACCTACTTGAAAGTATGAGCCCAAACCCGTAGGGTTTGTCCTCATGCCTAGTGCTATCCATAGTTGATTCTATGTTACCTAATTACCCTATGTAAATAAACACCACATGGATATCATCGTCTGGTGCTGACATTTTTTATGCTCCAATTCAAGGAGTAGATGTTTTAAATAACCACAATATGTGAATTACCATTAACGCGGCCTTGGATCTTGTTTGAAAGTTATCCAATTGAACTTTGTTATACCCATTACTAATTGAATGTTTTATCTAGTAGAAGGTTTCCACTAGATAAAAATTAATGAGGAGTTAAAACACAATCATATTAGTTTTGATGACCTTTAATTATGTTTACATTTTGAGTGAAATCTATCATGTCATTTGAAGTGTTATTTACAAGATAATGCCACTCTAATAATATCATTGATTTTTACTTTAGTTATTTATGTTGCTGAAATAATTATGATAATTCTAATTCTGTGGGTGTATCGTGAAGAAGATTACCTAAACTAATTGTACACAATGATGAGAGTTTTGATTTGTCATCGCTTTGGACAATATAAAAAGGGTCTTGATTTTGCATATTCATGACATTGTTAAAAGATCTATATTTTTCATAGCATTTTTCATCATAACTTCTTTCACCAACTCTTATTCAATGAAAATCAACCTAAAATAGCCCAATAATTGTAATCACACTAATAAATTCATTCTAAATATAAATAGTTATTTCATAATATAGATTGGAGGATGGTGGTATAATGTGATGGACTTGTTCCTTAAGTGGCAAGTTTGCATTGTAGGGCTATTTTAGCATTATTCTTAAAATAGTATTCACCTTTAATGATAGCATATATACAAAGGCTTTGTAGATATGTTTTTGATGTGTCTTTCTTTTATATATGTTGAGATAATATATACAAAGCCAATTACTTAAAAGAGCCATTGGGGCCCTAGGGTGAGAAGCCACGCTTTGTTGTTAATGGTAATATCGAATAATGTTTTAATAACTTATGTTGGACGGCTTTGTCTTCGTTATCCTAACTAAGTTTTCATTCTTCAAAACAAAAAGCTATCCAACACATAGGTTATATATATATGTGTGTGTGTGTGTGTACAAACCACAATAGACGAAGTTTTCAAAGTTCTTTTTAAGGCTCATTTGAAGAAGAAGATTTGATAACATGGGAATAGTCCAATCGGGTAAACAAAATTTTTTTTCAAAGATAAAAGAGAATTGGGCAGGCCTAGCGATTAAGGCTTCTAGTTCCTCTTCAATTTTGTTTTTTTATTTGTCACCTTGCATCTTTCATTTGACAGTAAACTTTGCAAATAATTATGTGGGGCAACTCTCTGTGTTATTTCAACTAGTTAAACAACCTTTCAAGGAAATGAGCTTATTCATCTTTATCACATTAGGCTCAACCATTGGATCAATGTTCCATCTATCACCCTTGTTCTCGATTGTTCCTCAACCATGCAAATAAATAGTTAGGGCATTTTTAAGGATGTCCTACGTTCAAAATAAATCGATTGAGCTTTCAGCATCACACCACTTAACATAAACAAACAAATATTCTACTTAAGATCGTAGGGCTCTTAATATCTATGATAACCGTAGCAAGAATTGCATGCAATTATTGCCACCCTTCTTATTTTGACCAGTTTGATCTACGATCAACCTTTACTTCTATAAATTAGCTTTTTAAGGAATGTGGTTGGCTGTATAATATAGGGCATCCCCATTTCTGGCATTGGAGGAAGCACATGGCATAGAAAGCAAGGCATCCTTAAGAATTATATTTCATTGGGGTCCGACTAGTCTACCACAGTATTCAAAATGAGGGGAGATGACTTTTTTTAAACAATAAAAGGCAAAGTGGCATATCAGAATTTTCTTATTCAAGAAAAGATATGGATATAGATATCATAGAATATTTAAGGCTAATGGCTTATCATAATAATAAAGAAAAAGGATAGTTTATCGCTAGGTTGATTATTGAAGACTTTTCTTAGTAATTCTATCTCAATGCACTTGGGCATATTTATTACTTGTGCATTAGTTACTATGAAACTCAACCATAATCCTAATCGAATTAGAGCGATTTATGTGTTTCTCTTTTATCTATGCATTTTTTTTCATTAGAGAAATAATGTTTACAGATGGCTAACTAAGCTATTTATTTTATATTATTATTTCTTGGCTTCACTCTAGTCTCCCTTAGCCAACTTTCATTATATTAAGAAACTCAATTCTAGCTTGCTCACATTGATGCTTTGCTTTTTCTTTTTTTTAGTTTTATTCACTAGCCCCTACATTCTTCTCTCAAATAATATGCATGGGGTGTGTGTGTGTGTGTGTGATGTATATATGTTTCTTTTCTTGTCCATATTTTATTTCCCTGCATTATAATCATAGTTGTTAGCTCATAAAATATATCATATATTATTTACCTATTTTCTTTTCTTGTTCATATTTTCTTTTTTGTATTATGTATTATATCATATCATTTAACATAAGTTTTTTCACGTTGTAAAAAATATTTAAAAAATATATTTGTATAAATGTATATTAAAAGTATGAATCATTGTATATGATAATGAAAATGTAACCTTTTGTATAAAATTATTTTGCTTATTTTTTTTTTGATTATTTTTTAATTCTTTTGTATATGATAATAAATTGTGAAACAGAAAAAAATAATTTGATTTTTTTTAAAATTATAGAAAATAGTTGAGAATGTATGTATTTTTCTATCATAGTATCACATGTCATATCATGTTTGGTATTTGTATTGTAAGATATGTTTTAAAATAAGATATAAATTGTGAAACCTATTAATCTTCATTAAAAATATATATGTTGTATTATTGTGATGACATGATGCATTTTTTTCATTGATTTAGAATATCAATAATTATTAATCATTGGTGTGATTAACAACCATATATAGGATGAGTATCATCATCATCAATATGTTTGTTTCTTTTGTGTTATTAACATTATCACCCATATATAACATAATACGTCTAATAATTTATTATTTTGTAGTAGTAGTTCATACTAATAATTAGGGCTGCTAATGATATGAGTAGAGTTCGAGTTTAATTGAGCTCGAGTCGAGTTCGAGTTTAATTGAGCTTGAGTTGAGTTCGAGTTCAATTGAGCTCGAGTCAAGTTTTTAATATTTTGAGTTCGAGTTTAATTGAGCTTGAGTTTGAGTTCAATTGAGCTTGAGTCGAGTTCGAGTTCAATTGAGCTCGAGTCAAGTTGTTAATATTTTGAGTTCGAGTTCAATTGAGCTCGAGTTGAGTTATTAATATTTTGAGTTCAAGTTCAATTGAGCTCATGTGTTCATCTTTTGGAAATAAAAATTGGGTTTTTACTATTACTAGTAAATAAAAAATTAAATTTTATTGTTATTTTATGAATTAGAAGATGTATGATAATTTAATAATTGCATCCCATATATTTATTAGATAATTTCATAAAACAAAATCTCATGCCCTACCAAAATTCATGCGGCATGTTCCCATTTGAATCATGTTGGTGCCTAGAAAATTTTCCTCAAGGAATTGAGATAGATATCGATTTTAAATTGAGAATATAGAGGCAGAATGCTTAGTCATAGTCATTGTTATATCAGAGTTAATATTCATATATTGCATCAACTAGAAAAAGTTTCTATGTTTGATTGTGATAATCAAATAACTAAGCATTCAAATTTGCAATATAACGAGAACATAAGTATATTGAAATTGATTGTCATTTCATTAGAAGTAATATCTAATATAATGTATATGTAAGGTTTCTTTTGCTTACACTTATTTTTATGATGGCTAATCATATAGTCTCATATCAATTTTAATCTTAGCTAAATTTGTCATTTTGATCAATATTGACATTGATAAGTATGTTTGTCATCTTTTTTTTTTCAGCCAACAGGTTTGCTTGTGCTATAGAACTATACATACAAGCTATCAATTTACATGATCATAATGTTGTGTATTGGGCCAATCATGCAATTGCCCATGCCAAATTGGAAGAAAATGGGTGTGTTGTTGAGGATGCTACCAAGGTGATCGATTGTGATCTCTACTATTCCAAGGCACATAATGCATCACGAGTCTGCTGTGTATACTTCTCTTCTTCTTCATCCTAACTTTTGTCTGAAATTATAGGGTTATTATAGACGAGGTGCTGCATTTGTTGCCATGGGAAATCACAAAGAAGCATTGAAGGACTTTCAATAGGTTCCAATCATATCAATAAGCTTGGTTCACAAACTTCATTCATCTTTAATCAATACCATGATTGAAGTTGTTTCAGTTAACATTTTGATGATCATGAACACCATGGAGCTCTTTCATCATAACTTCTATGATGAACAAAAATTAGGTGAAAAATATTTGTCCAACGGATCGAGATGCTGCCCAGATGTTTGAAGAGTGTGAGAAGGCAGTATTGAAGCTCAATTTTGAAAGACCCATAGTTGTGCCCGGATCTGCATGGAAGTTTGCAGCAAATTCAATTGATTTTCATTCTATGGAATCACCTAACCTATATGAGCTGCTCATAGTTTTTTATTTTTTATTTATAGGCTTGGATTTCTCTAATATTATAGTTACAATACAACTAAATATCATTTGTCCTTATATTACAAGTTGTGACTTGGTGTGATGGTAAATATCTTTCTCCAAAATAATAGGCCTTGAGTTCAAGATCTCAAACTCTCTTAGATCCTGTGTCAAGTAGGAACCTCATGTGCTAGGTATGGTCTTTATTATCATACTTATATTGTAGGTCCTTATATATTTTATTTTTATTAGATAAAATAAAAATAAAATACTTATATTTTTATTAGACAAAAATAAAATACTTATATCATCATACTTATATTTTATTAGACAAAAATATAATACTTATTTAATATTGTAGGTATGGTCTTTATCATCATACTTATGGTCTTTATCATACCTCATGTGCTAGGTATGGTCTTATATATTTTTGTATTCTTTTTGCACAAATATATTTTATATTGAAATTTTTATTAGATTTAGTGAGGTGAAGTTTATGTTTTGTTGCATATTTAATAATTTTGGCTTTGCGTGCTTTTTTATACAACCTATGATGAAAATTATTGTTCTAGGCCAAGAATAAATATCATGTATTAACTTTTATTTTGAATTATTATAGTTTTTTTTAACTTGAATTTTTTGTGTGTTTTAATGATGTTATTTTTGAGATTTATTGCCTTGTGAGATGAGACCTAATACTTAAGGATAGATTGATGGTCAAAAAATAATCAATATGAAAAATGTTGAATATTAATAATTTAATATCCTAATTTTCTAGTTGTCTTGTTTAAAAGAGTCCACTCAAAAAATTAAGTTTTACTCTTATCTTTAATTTTATTCTTTATTTTTAAAATTCTAGTGTAGTATTTAAAGAGCCTACATCGCAAGATTTTTGTAAAATGTGATATATAAAGTAAGGTGCATTTTATCTTGCATATAATTTTATATAAAAACATGAATAATGTTGAATTTTATTTTGGCAGCAGCAGTAGTCAGGCACTAGCAGCAATGGTAGCGGCGGCAGCACTGAAAGCACTGGAAGCACCGGAAGCGGCGGCAGCATAGGCAGCAGGCAGCGGTAGCATAGGCGGCAGAGGCGGCATAGGCAGCAGTGGCGGCAGAGGCGGCAGCGGCAGTAGCAGTGGCATCACCAGCAGCACTGGCCACACCAGTAGAGTAGCAGAGGCGGCAGTAGTGGCAGCTGCAGTAGCACCGGCAGCACCGGTAGCTACGGCAGCATCGATAGCACTAGCAGCATTGTCAGTAGCGGCAGGGGAAGTGGCTGAGACAGTGGCTGAGGCTGCAGCAGTGACGGTGGGAGCAGCAACAACTACAATAAATGTGGTATATTTGTACGTATATAGTCAGTATATACGTACATATAATACTATAGTATTTTATGTACTAAGTATATATGTATGCATAATACTATAGTTTATAAGTACATATACTACAGTAATATATGTACGAGTGAAATGCTAGTATATATGTACATATTTACTACATTAATATATATTTATTAAAACATGATTTTTTTTATTTATTTTGATTTGGTTGAGTGAATTAAATTTCTTACAGATATGGTACAACATTATTTTCCATACGAAGCTCATATAAGTGAAATGATTTTTCAACAGACATGACATACCGTGACTTAGAGAGCTTTTTCGCAGCAGAAAGTTGGTGATTGGAGGAGTAGAGGGAGAGAAAGCAACGTCAATGCTTGGATAGATTATACTTTATGCACTATCGGTAGTTATTTTGATTAATAAGATGTAATATAATTGTGTTATTTTTTTGTTTAGTTATTTAAAATATTGTATTAGAATAAGTTATTAAAATGAATTTTTTTTGTTTAATTTAAAATTTTCATTTATTGTTCTATTTTATTCAATTTAATATAAAATTATTAAATTATTTAATTAAATTTTTGTTGAAACTATATGACAATCAACTTTAATCGTATATTTTATGTCTATAATAACTGTTATTATATATATGTGAATATGCTAGTGTGTCTCCAAATTTTTTGGGTAGAGTTTTAGCCTATTATAGGTATGTAAAAACCTATTTTTGGTAGTAGTAGTAGTAGCGACATTGGTGGCAGAGGTGGTAGTGGCAGCAGTGGGGGCAGCAGTGGTGGAAGTGATAGTAGAAGCGGCTGCACCGGAAGCAGCGGTAGGGCCCGCAAGCAATGGTAGAGGCAGCAATGGCAGCAATGGCAGCAATGATGGCTATGGCAGTAGAGGCGGCAGCGACGGCAGCAACGGTAGTGGCGGCGGTGGCGATGGCAGCAGCAGCGGTAGCGGCGGCAGTAGCGGCGGCATCAGAGGTAGTGTCGATGCCAGCAGAGGCAATGTCGGTGGCATCGGCGGCAGCAGAGGCAACGGTGGCAGCGACGACAGTAGGACTTGTATTGGCAGCAACAACGGCAATGACAGTAGTGGCAGGAGCAGT
Organism: Sapria himalayana; assembly: GCA_029783825.1. Classification (NCBI taxonomy): domain Eukaryota; kingdom Viridiplantae; phylum Streptophyta; class Magnoliopsida; order Malpighiales; family Rafflesiaceae; genus Sapria; species Sapria himalayana. Next base: position 44,422 of record JAREIK010013506.1, read on the forward strand.
AGCGAGAGCAGCAACAATAACTACAAATGAGGTATATACGTATTAATAAAGTCAATAAATATGTACATATTATACTATAGTATTTTATATACATATATATTGAGTATATATGTACTCAATTTATATATACACATAATATTGTTATTTTTATGTACATATACTATAGTAATATATGTACGAGTGAAATGCTAGTATATAATTACATTTATACTACAAGATTATATAAGTATAAAAACATAGTTTTTTTTTAATTTGACCGAGTGGTTTAAATTTTTGACAGATATGATAGCACATTATTCCTCATACAAAGCTTTTATAAGTGATGAGATTTTTCAATAGATATTACGTGATGTGCCTCGGACAGCTTTGTCGTCGTAGAAAAATAATGATCGGAGGAGCATAGGAAGAGAAAGCAATGTCAATGAATGGATATATTATACTTTATGCACTGTCGATAGATATGTTGATGAATAAGATGAAATTAAAGTGTGTTATTTTATAATTCAATTATGTGAAATATTGAATTAGAATAAGATATTAAATGATGTTATTTTTTATTTATTATAAATTATTTATAGTTTCAATTTATATTCAATTTGTTAGAAAAATATTAAATTATTTAATTAAAAAATTTCAAAATAATATAAATTCTGAAATTATTTTTGAAAATAAAATATCTAGGGAAAAATCCCTAGTTAATTTAGCTAGGGAAATAATAAAATTAGCGATGGATTTTCACTCACTAAATTTATTTAGTTTGAGACTATATCCGTCGCTTAAATTTATAGACCAGCACTTTAGCTAAGGAATCATCTGTCGTTATTTTAATTTACCAATGGAAAATCTGATTTATCATGCTAATTTAGTTAAGGAATTTATCTTTTTTAGCATGGGATTTTTCCGTCGCTAAATATTTTGCTAGGGACACTTTCCGTAGCTAAATTTTAGTAAGAAGCACTTTAGATAGGGAACAAATCTGTAGGTAATCCGTCGCTTTATCCCGTTTAGCGACAAAAAATGCCTATTTAGCTAGGGAACTATCCCTAGCTATATGAGATTTTACTTGTAGTGCATTTTGTCTATATAAATATTTGTTTCTCTGTCTATTTGTATGTATGTGTGTGTGTGTATATATATATATATATATTTGTCTATCTACCTATATGTCTATATGTCTATCTGTCTATTTGCAATTTGCAATTAGCCAATCTGTCCATCTATTTGTCTATTTGTCTTATGTCTATCTATCTAGCTATCTTTCAATCTACCTATCTATCTATTGAACTACCTAACTGCATATCTACCTATTTGTGTGTGGGTGTGTGTGTATCTATATATATCTATATATCTTTCTATCCTTCTATCTATCTATCTACCTATGTGTATATGTACCTATCTATCTATCTTTCTTTCTTTCTATGTTTCTATATCTAACTATCTTTATATTTATCCTTCTATCTGTCTGCCTATCTGTCTATATATATATATCTATATTTTATCTATCTATATGTCTGTCTATCTATCAATCTATCTATCTATCTATATGTCTATCTATATTTCTGACTATCTATCTATCTGTCTATATGTCGATCTTACAATCTGTCTATCTATTAATATAACTATCTATCTATTTGTCTCTCTGTCTAAATGTCTATCTTTATATTTGTCTATTTGTATATCTATCTATCTATCTATTATATGTTTTATTATCTATCAATCTATAGATCTCTCTTTTTGTCTCTAAGTCTATATATCTGTTTATCTATCTATCTATCTTTCTTTCTCTCTAACTATCTATCTATCTACATATCTGGCTATCAACCAATCTACCAATCTACCTTTCTATCTATCTATCTATTTATCCATCTATATATCTATCTATATATTTATATGTCTACTTGTATATCTATTTATCTATCTATCTACCTATCTATCTATTTGACTATCTATCTTTGTGTTTATCTGTCTATCGATCTATCTATCGATTGATATATCTATATGTCTATCAGTCTATCTTCCAATCTGATAATCTATCTATCTTTCTATCTATATAGCTATCTATTTGTATTTGTGTCTATCTATTAATCTATCTATCAATCAATCTATCAATCTATCTATCAATCAATCTATCAATCAATCTATCAATCTATCTATATATCTATGTATATGTCTATAGATTTATCTCTCTATCAGTCTATCTCTCGATATGTCTATCGATCTTTCTATGAATATGTCAATTTGTATATTTGTCAATCTATCAATCTATTATCTTTTCATTCTATTTATCTATTTAATTATATTTTTATCAATCTGTCAATCTGTCTATCTATATATCTGCCTGTCTATCTATCTATCTTTCTATATATATCTGTCTATTTGACTATCTGTCTATCTGTTTATCTAAATATCTATCTATCTATCTATACATCTATCTGTCTATCTATCTATTTGTCTTTCTATCTATATGTCTATTTATCTATATGTCTATCTGACTATCTATCTGTCTATCTATTTTTTGTTAAACTATTTATATGTCTATCTTTCGATCAATCTATCTGTCTATCTATCTATCTATCTGTCTATCTGTCTATCTATCCATCTGTCTATCTATCTATCAATCCATCTATCAAAGTATCTATATATCTATCTATCTATATATCAAGTTTATCAATAAATCTTTCTCTATGACTATCTATCTATCTATCTATATATATGCCTATATGACTATATGTGTAACTATCTATCTATCTATCTGTCTATCTATCTATCTATCTATCTTTCTTTCTTTCTTTCTTTCAATTTATATGTCGATCTATCTATACATCTTCTATGAATCTAACAATTTTCCAATCTATCAATTTATAAGTAAATCTATCTATCTAATTATATATCTGTTAATTAGTAATTATGTCTATCTATCTATATGTCTAATGTTTATTTGTGTATATGTCTATCTGTATATCTGTCTATTTGTCTATTTGTCTATTTGACTATCTATATATCTGTCCATCTGTCTATCTATCTATCTATCTGTTTATCTCTCTATCTGTCTATCTGTTAATCTATCTATCTATATATTTGTCTATGTATCTCTCTATATATCTATCTTTTTATCTATTTATTTGTGTATTTGCAAATTTTTGTATATGTCTATCTATCTATCTCTCAATCTATCTATCTATCTATATATGTGTGTATTAATTTGTCTATCTATCTATCTTTTTATCTATCTATATATTTTTTGCCTATCTATTTATCTATATATCTGTCTATCTCTATATCATTCTTTCTATCTATCTGGCTATCTAACTATCTGTCTATCTATCTATCTATCTATAAATCTTATATATATATATATATATATATCTCTATCTATCTATCTATCTATTTATTTATATCTATGTATGACTATCTATCTAACTAACTAACTATCTATTTATCTATCTATCTATATATCTTTCTATCTATCTACCTATCTAGCTAAATGGTTATCTGGAAATCTATATATCTATATATCTATCTATATATCCCACTATATATCTGTCTATCTATTTATCTATCTATCTGTCAATTTGTTAATCGGCTAATTTTTGAATATTTCTATTTGTCTAATTATTTATCTGTCAATTAATCAATCTGTCTATCTTCCTATCTATCTTTAAGTCTATTTGTCTATCTGTCTATATGTCTCTCTATATATCTATCTAACAATATAACTATCTATATCTTTATCTATTAATCTTTCTATATGTCTATCTATCTATCTTTCTTTCTTTCTATTTGTCTATCTATTTATGTCTATCTGTCTATCTGTCTATCTACATATCAATATATCTATCTATCTATTTGTATATCTATCTATCTGTCTATTTGTTTATGTCTATCTATCTAGTTGTCTATCAATCTACCTATCTATTTATTGATCTTCCTATCTGCCTATATGCATATCTGCATATATGCATATATATATATATATATATATATATATTTATCTATATATCTTTCTTTCCTTCTATCTATCTATCTGCATATCTATATATGAGCCTATCTATCTATCTATCTATGTGTTAATGTGTATATCTATCTTTATATTTATCTTTATATATGTCTGTCTATCTGTCTATCTATCTATATATCTTTTATCTATCTATATATCTACATATATATCAATCAATCTATCTATCTATCTAGCCTTTTGATTTGTTATCTATATGTCTATATGTCGATCTATCAATCTATCAATTTGTCTATCTATCTGTTTATATATCTATCTATCTATCTCTCTCTCTAACTATATCTCTATCTACCTATCAAACTATCGACCTATCTGCCTATCTACTCATCTATCTATATATCTATCTATCTGTCTATCTATCTATGTATTTATCTATCTATCTATCTGTCTTTTTATCTATCTGACTATCTATCTATGTGTCTATCTGTCTATCTATCTATGTGTCTATCTGTCTATCTATATATCTATCGATATATATATATATCTATAATATATATATATATATATATATATATATATATATATATAATATATCTGTTATCTAACTATCTTCAAATCTGATAATCTATCAATCTTCTATTTTTTTATCTTTTTATTTGTCTACTATCGTGTTTCTATCTATCTATCTATCTATGTACATGTCTATCGATTTATCTTTCTATCTATCTCTCGATATGTTATTGATCTTATATGAATGTCTATTTATCAATTTGTCAATTTGTCAATTTGTCAATTTGTCAATTTGTCATTGTCACATTTGTCAATGTGTCAAGATGTCAATTTGTTAATCTGTGAATTTTGTCAATCTATTAATCTATCATTCTATTTATCTATTTAATTCTCTTTCTATCATTCTATCAATCAGTCTCTCTATCTATCTATATTTCTATCTTTCTATCGATCTTTCTACATATCCTATCACTTTATCTATTTGTCTATTTGTCTATCTATATATTAGTCTATCTATCTATCTGTCCGTCTGTCTATCTATCTATCTATTTAATTTTCATTTTCTATCTATCTATCTGTCAGACTATGTCTCTGCCTATCTATTTATATCTCTATGTATCTATTGTATATCTATTTTTTTTTTGTCTAAACTATTTAATGTCTATCTTTTTCAATCTATCTACCTATCAATCAATCAATCAATAAATCTGTCTATCTATCTATCTGTCTGTCTGTCTATTTGTCTGTCTGTCTATCTATCTATTCAAACTATCTTCTATTTATTGTCTATCTATCTAATATCTATAAATCTTTTTCTATGTCTATCTATCTATCTATGTATATGTCTATCTGATTATTTGTTAACTAACTATCTATCTATTATCTGTCTATCTTTTCTATCTTTCAAATATCCTCTATCTATCTATCCATCTATCTTTTATCAATTTAACAACCTTCCATCTATATAATTATATATTTGTCAATTAGTAATTCTGTCTATCTATATATCTATATATATATATATATATATATATTATATATATATATATATATATCTAGCTATATGTTAATCTGTCTATCTGTCTATTTGTATATCTATATATCTGTCTATCTGTCTACCTTTCCTATCCTTCAAAAATTCCTTTTTTTATTCCTCTA
>JAREIK010013507.1:0-35198 GCA_029783825.1 Sapria himalayana
TATTGATATTATATAAATAAATTTGTTTATTTGAATTTATATGATATATAATTATTAATATTATAACTAAATATTTTATTCACATTTCAAAAAATTTTAAATATTATTATATTTTCAAAGATTTATAACCTAAGAAAATGAGAAAAAGTACAAATTTTTTTTTGTTATTTAATTATATAAATAATACATGTAAACTACTAAGTGCCTAAAAACATAATTACTAAACTCCTAAATGACAAAACCTCTAATACTTAACAATTAACTAGTATACATTAATAATAAATCATAAATATCATTTAAATTTCTATTCTGTATATATTTTAATTTTTATTTAATTATATTTATCAGTTTTATTTTTATAGAAATATTAATTACAAATTAAATTATCAGTGAGACATATCTACTTTAAATTAAACCAGTATACCCTAAATAATAATAATATTCTCATATTTTTGTTTTCATTATAATTTAAATCTTCATTTTAATTAGTTATTTGTTTATTTTATATATTATTAATTACAAAATAAATTATGAGTTAGATATATATAATTTATATAAATTATTTTTCATCAATAAAGTATAGATAAAACATTTTAAATAAAAAAAAAATTCAAATAAATAATTATTATTTAGTAATACATTTTCCTTGCTTTTGAATCATTTTTGGTTTTCATATTATAATTTATGTAATATCAATCTTATTCATTATAGATTTAATTTATTTTTGAGAATTATTAGAATATCTCTAAATAAAATTGTTATATCAAATTTATATTATATAATTATTATGATTATTATAAATAAATATTGTTTTACTCTTGAAAAAAATTTAAAAATTATTATATTTTCATAGGATATAACCTTTAAATATGATAAAAAATATAAAATAAATTTTTGTGATTTCATTTTTTAAATAAAACATATAGACCATAAATGCCCACTTACTTAATAAGTAAGCTCATAAACTACGAAACCCCTAAATAAATAAACCTTTTAATATCTATATACAACTTATTGAATAATAAATCTCATTTTTATGATTATTTATTATAATTTTAAATATTTAATTTAATTAGTTATAGTTTAATTTTTACAAAAATTAAATTACAAATAAATTTCGAGCGAGACAAACATTATTTAAAATAATTTAGTTTTATAAAAAAAATATAAGCTAATAAAAAGAAGGAAAAATTTAAAAATTAAAAATTATTAATTAGATATATTTTGATTTGATTTTGAATCATTTGCCTCATGTAAATAATGTTTAATTAAAATTTATATTTTTATTAATAGTTTATTAATTTAATTTTTGATCATTATTATAATATTTATCATTAAAATTGTTTATATTAAATTTATTTGATATATAATCAGTAAGATTAATATAATTATACATGGTATTCACATTTCAAAAATTTTAAAAATTATCATATTTTCAAAGGTTATAAACCTTGATAATCAAAAAAAAATCTAAAAAAAAATTTTTTATTTTTATTATTTAAGTAAAATCTATAAACCACAATATGCCTAAAAACATAAATTGCTAAACTCCTAAACAACAAAACTCCTAAATAATTAAAACCAATAAACCGTATTTCCATATAATAAATCACAAATCTCATTTAATTTGTATTCATTATAATTTAAATATTCATTTTAATTATATATTAGTTTATTTTTTATAGAAATGTTAATTACAAAGTAAATAATGAGTGAGACAAATATAATTTTAATAATTTATTTTTATTAAAATAAAAAAATATAAGCTTATAAAAAGAAGTAAAAATTTAAAAACAAAAAATTATTATTTAGTAATATATCTTACTTGATTTTGAATCATTGTATATAGGGTTTTAAATTATATTTTAATAACTATCAATCTTATTAATTATAGTTTATAAATTTATTTTTTGATCATTATTATAATATCTATCAAAAAAATTACTTATATTGAATTTAATGGTTTATAATTATTCATATTATTATAACTAAATATTATTTTTACTTTTAAAAAAAAATTTAAAATTATTATATTTTCAAAGGTTAGTAACCTTCTAAAATGATAAAAAATCTCAAAAATAATTTTTTATATTTTTATTATTTAAATAAAATTATAAATCACTAAATACTTAAACTTTTAAATCCTATAGACTCCTAAACCCTAAAACCCCCTAAATACTTAAAGCATTAAACCTATATAACCTATATAATAAATGATAATTATAATATCTATCAATAATTTATTAATTAATCTCTATCTTATTATTAATAGTTTATTAATTTAATTTTTGATCATTATTAATATATCTATCAATAAAATTGTTTAAATTGAATTTAAATGACTATATTTTTATTATATTAATATAACTAGAGATTGTATTCACATTTCAAAAAATTTTAAATAATATTATATTTTCAAATGTTATAACCTATGAAAATGATAAAAATTGCAAAATTTTTTTTGTTATTTTATTATTTAAATAATACCTATAAACCACTAATGCATAAAAACATAAATCACTAAACTCCTAAACGATAAAACCTCGAAATACTTAAACCATTAAACTAGTATACATTAATAATAAATCATAAATATAATTTATATTAGTATTCAGTATAATTTTTAATTTGTATTTTAATTATTTATCAGTTTATTTTTATAGATATATTAATTACAAATTAAATTATCAGTGAGACAGATCTAATTTAAATTAAACCAGTATACCCTAAATAACAAATAATAAATCTCAATATTATTGTTTTCATTATAATTTGAAATATTCATTTTAATTATTTATTTGTTTATTTTTATATAAATATTAATTACAAAATAAATTTTGAGTTAGATAGATATAATTTATATTATTATTTTTAATCAAAAAAATATAGATAAACTTTTTAAAAGAAAAAAAATTTCAAAACAAATAATTATTATTTGGTAAAACATTTTCCTTTGGTATTGAATCATTTTAGGTTTTCATATTATATTTTAAGTAATATGAATCTAAATCATTATAGATTTTTAATTTATTTTTTTTAATTTATTAGAATATCTATCAATAAAATTGATTATATTGAATTTATATTATATTTAATTATTATGATTATTATAAATAAATATTGTATTCACTCTTTAAAAAAATATAAAAATTAATATATTTTCATGGATTATAACCTTGAAAATATGAGATAAAATAATAAAAATAAATTTTTTGTTAATTCATTTTTTAAATAAAGCATATAGACCATTAAATGCCTGCTTACTTAAATTAGTTAGCTCATAAACCCTGAAACCCCTAAATACATAAACCCTTTAACATCTATACACTACTTAATGAATTATAAATCTCATTTTTTGTCTATTTATTATAATTTTAAATATTCAATTTAATTATTTATAGTTTAATTTTTTACAAAAATTAATTACAAAAATAAATTTCGAGCGAATCAAACATTATTTAAATAATTGATTTTTAATAAAAAAAAATATAAGCTTATAAAAAGAAGGAAAAATTTAAAATTTAAATATTATTATTTAGTAATATATTTTGATTTTATTTTAATTATTTTGCATCATGTAAATATATTTTAATTAAAATTTATATATTTTTTAATAGTTTATTAAAAATATTTTTGATCATTATTATAATATCTATCATTAAAATTGTTTATATTTAATTTATATGATATATAATCAGTAAGATTAATATAATTATACATGGTATTCACATTTCAAAAAATTTTAAAAATTATCTTATTTTCAAAGGTTATAACCTTTGAAAATCCGAAAAAATCGAAAAAAAAAATTTTTATTTTTTTATTTAAATAAAACCTATAACCACAAAAAAAAATTTATATAAATTATTAAAATAATTTATATAAATTATTTAAAAACAAGAAAAACAATAATATTGAGATTGATTATTTATTATTTAGGGTATACTGGTTTAATTTAAATTAGATCTGTCTCACTGATAATTTAATTTGTAATTAATATTTCTATAAAAATAAACTGATAAATAATTAAAATAAAAATTAAAATTTATATTGAATACAAATTTAAATGATATTTATGATTTATTATTAATATATACTAGTTTAATTGTTTAAATATTTAAAGGTTTTGTCGATTAGGAGTTTAGTGATTTATGTTCTTAGGCACTTAGTGGTTTATAGGTATTATTTAAACAATAAAATAACAAAAAAAATTTGTAATTTTTTCTCATTTTCATAGGTTATAACCTTTGAAAATATAAAAATATTTAAAATTTTTGAAATGTAAATACAATCTTTAGTTGTATTAATATTAATAATTATATATCATATAAATTCAATATAACCAATTTTATTGATAGATATATTAATAATGATCAAAAATTAAATTAATAAACTATTAATAATAAGATACAGATTAATTAATAAACTATTGATAGATATTATAATTATCCTTTATTATATAGGTTATATAGCTTTAATGCTTTATGTATTTAGGGGATTTTGGGGTTTAGTAGTCTATGGATTTAAATGTTTATGTATTTAGTGATTTTTAATTTTTATTTAAATAATAAAATTATAAAAAAATTATTTTTTTGTTTTTTATCATTTTTAAAGGTTATAACCTATGAAAATATAATAATTTTTAAATTGTTTTTCAAAATAAAAAATAATATTTAGTTATAATAATCTTAATAATTATAAAATAATAAAATTCAATATAAGTAATTTTATTGATAGATATTATAATAATGATCAGAATATATATTAAAAAACTATTATTAATAAGATTGATTATAATTAAAATATAATTTAAAAACCTATGTACAATGATTCAAAATCAAAGTAAAATATATTACTAAATAATAATTTTTTGTTAATTAATTTTTACTTCTTTTTATAAGCTTATATTTTTTTTAATTAACAAATAAATTATTAAATTTATATTTGTTTCACTCATTATTTATTTTGTAATTAACATTTTATAAAAAATAAACTAATAAATAATTAAAATGAATATTTAAAATTATAATGAATACAAATTAAAATGAAATTTGTGATTTATTATATATGGTATACCAGTTTATTGGTTTTATTATTTAGGAGTTTTGTTGTTTAGGAGTTTAGCAATTTATGTTTTTAGGCATTTTGTGATTTATAGGTTTTATTTAAATAATAAAAATAAAAAAATATTTTTTTTAGATTTTTTCTGATTTTCAAAGGTTATAACCTTTGAAAAAAAGATAATTTTTAAAATTTTTTGAAATGTGAATACCATGTATAATTATATTAATCTTACTTATTATATATCATATATATTCAATATAAACAATTATTATAATAGATATTATAATAATGATTAAAAATTAAATTAATAAACTAATAATAAAAATATAAATATTAATTAAAATATATTTAAAAGATGCAAAATGATTCAAAATCAAATCAAAATATATTACTAAATAATAATATTTAATTTTTAAATTTTTCATATTTTTATAACCTCATATTTTTTTTATTAAAAATCAATTATTTAAATAATATTTGGCTCACTCGAAATTTATATTGTAATTATTTTTGTAAAAAAATTAAACTATGAATAATTAAAATAAATACTTAAAATTATAATAAATAGACATAAAATGAGATTTATTTTTCATTAAGTAGTATATAGATGATAAATGATTTATATATTTAGGTGTTTCGTAGTTTATGAGCTTACTGGTTGAAGTAAGCAGGCATGTAAAGGTCTATAGGCTTTATTTAAAAAATGAAATAAAAAAAAATTATTTTTATTATTTTATATCATATTTTCAAGGTTATAACCCTTGAAAATATGATAATTTTTAAATTTTTTTTAAGAGTGAATACAATATTTATTTATTATAATCATAATAATTATATATAATACAAATTCAATTTAAACAATTTTATTGATAGATATTCTAATAAATCTAAAAAAATAAATTTAAAATCTATAATGAATATGATTCATATTACTTAAAATATAATATGATAACCTAAAATGATTCAATTACAAAGGAAAATGTATTACTAAATAATAATTATTTGTTTTAAATTTTTTTTTATTTTAAAATGTTTATCTATACTTTTTTGATGAAAAATAATTTATATAAATTATATCTATCTAACTCATAATTTATTTTGTAATTAATATTTATATAAAAATGAACAAATAACTAATTAAATTGAATATTTTAAATTATAATGAAAACAATAACATTTAGATTTATTATTTATTATTTAGGGTATACTGGTTTAATTTAAATGAGATCTGTCTCACTGATAATTTAATTTGTAATTAATATTTCTATAAAAATAAACTGATAAATAATTAAAATAAAAATTAAAAATTATACTGAATACAAATTTAAATGATATTTATGATTTATTTTTAATGTATACTAGTTTAATGGTTTAAGTATTTAGAGGTTTTGTCGATTAGGTGTTTAGTGATTTATGTTTTTCGGCACTTAGTGGTTTACATATATTATTTATAAAATAAAATAACAAAAAAATGTGGTAATTTTTTCTCATTTTCATAGGTTATAACCTTTGATAATATAATAATATTTAAAATTTTTGAAATGTGAATACAATCTTTAGTTATAATAATATCAAGAATTATATATCATATAAATTCAATATAAAGAATTTTATTGATAGATATATTATTGATGATCAAAAATTATACAAATAAACAAATAATAATAAGATAGAGATTAATAAATAAACTATTGATAGATATTATAATTATCCTTTATTATATAGGTTATATAGTTTTAATTCTTTAGGTTTTTAGGGGTTGGGGTTTAGGAGTCTATATATTTTAATGTTTAGGTATTTAGTGATTTATAAGATTTATTTAAATAATAAAATTATAAAAAAATTATTTTTGTGATTTTTTATCATTTTTGAAGGTTATAACCTTTAAAAATATAATAATTTTTAAATTTTTTTTCAAAGGTAAAAATAATATTTAGTTATAATAATCTTAATAATTATAAAACATTAAAATTCAATATAAGTAATTTTATTGATAGATATTATAATTATGAACAAAAAATAAATTAATAAACTATTATTAATAAGATTTATAGTAATTAAAATATATTTTAAAAACCTATTTACAATGATACAAAATCAAAGTAAAATATATTACTAAATAATGATTTTTTGTTATTTAATTTTTACTTCTTTTTATAAGCTTATATTTTTTTTTGAATAAAAAATAAATTATTAAAATTATATTTGTCTCACTCATTATTTATTTTGAAATTAACATTTATATGAAAAATAATCTAAAAATTAATAAATTGAATATTTCAAATTATAATGAATAGAAATTTAAATGAGATTTGTGATTTATTATATATGGTATACCGGGTTATTGGTTTGATTATTTATGGGTTTTAGTGTTTAGGAGTTTAGCAATTTATGTTTTTAGGCATATTGTGGTTTATAGGTTATATCTACGTAATAAAAATAAAAAAAAATTTTAGATTTTTTTTAATTTTCAAAGGTTATAACATTTGAAAATAAGATAATTTTTAAAATTTTATGGAATATGAATACCATGTATAATTATATTAATCTTATTGATTATATATCATATAAATTCAATATAATAAATTTTAATTATAGATATTATAATAATGCTCAAAAATTAAATTTATAAACTATTAATAAAAATATAAATTTTACATAAAATATATGTAGATGACGCAAAATGATTCAAAATAAAATCAAAATATATTACTAAATAATAATATTTAATTTTTAAAATTTTCCTTCTTTTTATTAGCTCATATTTTTTTTTATTAAAATCAAATTATTTAAATAATGTTTGTCTCACTGGAAATCTATTTTGTAGTTAATTTTTGTAAAAAATTAAACTATAAATAATTAAATTGAATATTTAAAATTATAATAAATAGACAAAAAATGAGATTTATTATTCAATAAGTAGTATATAGAAGTTAAAGGGTTTATGTATTTAGGGGTTTCAGGTTTTATGAGCTAACTGATTTAAGTAAGCAGGCATTTAATGGTCTATATGCTTTATTTAAAAAATGAATTTACAAAAAATTTATTTTTATTATTTTAACTCATATTTTCAAGGTTATAATCCTTGAAAATATATTAATTTTTAAATTTTTTTTTTAAGAGTGAATACAATGTTTATTTATAATAATCATAATAATTAAATATAATATAAATTAAATATAATCAATTTTATTGATAAATATTCTGATAATTCAAAAAAAATAAATTAAAAATCTATAATGATTTAGAATCATATTACTTAAAATATAATATGAAAACCTAAAATGATTCAATAGCAAAGGAAAATGTATTACCAAATAATAATTATTTGTTTTTAAATTTTTTTTTATTTTAAAAAGTTTATCTATATTTTATTGATGAAAATAATTTATATAAATTATATATATCTAACTCATAATTTATTTTTTAATTAATATTTATATAAAAATAAACAAATAACTAAATAAAATGAATATTTTAAATTATAATGAAAACAAAAATATTGAGAATTATTATTTATTATTTATGGTATACTGGTTTAATTTAAATTAGCTCTGTCTCACTGATAATTTAATTTGTAATTAATATTTCTATAAAAATAAACAGATAAATAATAAAAATAAAAATTAAAAATTATACTAAATACTAATTTAAATAATATTTATGATTTATTATTAATGTATACTAGTTTAAATGTTTTAGTATTTAGAGGTTTTGGCTTTTAGGAGTTTAGTGATTTATGTTTTTAGGCACTTAGTGGTTTATAGGTATTATTTAAACAATAAAATAACAAAAAAAATATTGTAATTTTTTCTCATTTTCATAGGTTATAACCTTTGAAAATATAATAATATTTTAAATTTTTAAAATGTGAATACAATCTTTAGTTATATTAATATTAATAATTATATATCATATAAATTCAATATAAACAATTTTATTGATAGATATATTAATAATGATCAAAAATTAAATTAAGAAACTATTAATAATAAGATAGAGATTAATTAATAAACTTTTGATAGATATTATAATTATCCTTTATTGTATAGGTTATATTGTTTTAATGCTTTAATTCTTTAGGGGATTTTGGGGTTTAGGAGTCTATAGAATTAAATGTTTAGGTATTTAGTGATTTAAAATTTTTATTTAAATAATAAAATAATAAAAAAATTATTTTTGTGATTTTTTATAATTTTTGAAGGTTATAACCAATGAAAATATAATATTTTTTAAATTTTTTTTCAAAATTAAAAATAATATTTAGTTATAATAATCTTAATAATTATAAAACATTAGAATTCAATATAAGTAATTTTATTCATAGATATTATAATTATGATCAAATTATATATTAATAAACTATTATTAATAAGATTGATAGTAATTAAAATATAATTTAAAAATCTATTTACAATGATTCAAAATCAAAGTTAAATATATTACTAAATAATAATTTTTTGTTATTTAATTTTACTTCTTTTTATAAATAATAATTTAATTTTTATTATTTTTTCTCATATTTTTAAGGTTATAACCTTTGAAAATATAATAATTTCAAAATTTTTTTAAAGAGCGAATACAATATTTATTTATAATAATCATAATAATTATATATAATATAAATTCAATATAATCAATTTTATTAATAGATATTCTAATAAAATCAAAAATAAATTAAAAATCTATAATGAATATGATTCATATTACTTAAAATATAATATAAAAACCTAAAATGATTCAAAAGCAAAGGAAAATGTATTACTAAATAATAATTATTTGATTTGAAATTTTTTTTTCTTTTAAAAAGTTTATCTATATTTTATTGATGAAAAATAATTTATATAAATTCTATCTATCTAACTCATAATTTATTTTGTAATTAATATTTATATAAAAATAAACAAATAACTAATTAAAATGAATATTTAATTTATAATGAAAATAATAATTTTGAGATTATTATTTATTATTTAGGATATAATAGTTTAATTTAAATTAGATCTGTCCACTAAAAATTTAATTAGTAATTAAAATTTCTATAAAAATAAACTTATAAATAATTATAATAAAAATTAAAAATTATACAGAATACAAATTTAAATGATATTTATGATTTATTATTAATCTATACTAGTTTAATTGTTTAAGTATTTAAAGGTTTTGTCGTTTAGGAGTTTAGTGATTTATGTTTTTAGGCACTTAGTTGTTTATAGGTATTATTTAAACAATAAAATAACAAAAAAAAATTTTGTAACTTTTTCTCATTTTCATAGGTTATAACTTTGAAAATATAATAATATTTAAAATTTTTGAAATGTAAATACAATCTTTAGTTATATTAATATTAATAATTATATATCATATAAATTAAAAATAAATAATTGTATTGATAGATATATTAATAATGATCAAAAATTAAATTAATAAACTATTAATAATAAGATACAAATTAATTAATAAACTATTGATAGATATTATAATTATCCTTTATTATATAGGTTATATATGTTTAATGCTTTAAGTATTTAGGGGATTTTGGGGTTTAAAAGTCTATATATTTAAATGTTTAGGTATTTAGTGATTTTTAATATTTATTTAAATAATAAAATTATAAAAAAATTATTTTTTTTGATTTTTTATCATTTTTGAAACCTTTGAAAATATAATAATTTTTAAATTTTTTTTCAAAATAAAAAATAATATTTAGTTATAATAATCTTAATAATTATAAAACATTAAAATTCAATATAAGTAATTTTATTGATAGATATTATAATATTGATCAAAATATAAATTAATAAACTATTATTAATAAGATTTATAGTAATTAAAATATAATTTAAAAACATATTTACAATGATTCAAAATCAAAGTAAAATATATTACTAAAAAATAATTTTTTGTTATTTAATTTTTACTTCTTTTTATAAGCTTATATTTTTTTTTAATAAAAAATAAATTATTAAATTTATATTTGTTTCACTCATTATTTATTTTGTAATTAACATATCTATAAAAATTAAACTAATAAATAATTAAAATGAATATTTAAAATTATAATGAATAAAAATTAAAATGAGATTTGTGATTTATTATATATGGTATACCAGTTTATTGGTTTGATTATTTAGGAGTTTTGTTGTTTAGAAGTTTAGCAATTTATGTTTTTAGGCATTTTGTGGTTTATTGGTTTTACTTAAATAATAAAAATAAGAAATTTTTTTTTTGATTTTTTTTTGATTTTCCAAGGTTATAATTATATTAATCTTACTGATTATATATCATATAAATTCAATATAAACAATTTTAATGATAGATTTTATAATAATGATCAAAAATTTTTTTAATAAACTATTAAAAAATATATAAATTTTAATTAAAATATATTTACGTAATGCAAAATAATTAAAATAAAATCAAAATATATTACTAAATAATAATATTTAAATTTTAAATTTTTCTTTCTTTTTATAAGCTTATATTTTTTTTATTAAAAATTAATTATTTAAATAATGTTTGTCCTGCACGAAATTTATTTTGTAATTAATTTTTGTAAAAAATTAAACTATAAATAATTAAATTGAATATTTAAAAATATTATAAATAGACATAAAAATGAGATTTATTATTCATTAAGTAGTATATAGATGTTAAAGGGTTTATGTATTTAGGGGTTTCGAGGTTTATGAGCTTACTGATTTAAGTAAGAATGCATTTAAAGGTCTATAGACTTTATTTAAAAAATGAAATAACAAAAAACTTATTTTTATTATTTTTTATCATATTTTGAAGGTTATAACCCTTGAAAATATAATAATTTCTAAATTTTTTTGAAAAGTGAATACAATTTTTATTTATTATAATAAAAATAATTATATATAATATAAATTCAATATAATCAATTTTATTGATAGATATTTTAATAAATCTAAAAAAATAAATTAAAAATCTATAATGAATATGATTCATATTACATAAAATATAATATGATAACCTAAAATGATTCAATTACAAAGGAAAATGTAATACTAAATAATAATTATTTCTTTTGAAATTTTTTTTTATTTTAAAAAGTTTATCTATACTTTTTTGATGAAAAATAATTTATATAAATTATATCTATCTAACACATAATTTATTTTATAATTAATATTTATATAAAAATAAACAAATTAACTAATTAAAATGAATTTTTTAAATTATAATGAAAACAATAACATTAAGATTTATTATTTTTATTTAGGGTATACTGGTTAAATTTAAATTAGATCTGTCTCACTGATAATTCAATTTGTAATTAATATTTCTATAAAAATAAACTGATAAATAATTAAAATAAAAATTAAAAATTATACTAAATACAAATTTAAATGATATTTATGATTTATTATTAATGGATACTAGTTTAATGGTTTAAGTATTTAACGCTTTTGTCGTTTAGGTATTTATTGATTTATGTTTTTAGGCACATAGTGGTTTATATGTATTATTTAAACAATAAAATAACAAAAAAAATTTTGTAATTTTTTCTCATTTTCATAGGTTATAACCTTTGATAATATAATAATATTTAAAATTTTTGAAATGTGAATACAATCTTTAGTTATATTAATATTTATAATTATATATCATATAAATTCAATATAAACAATATTAATGATAGAAATTATAATAATGATCAAAAATGAAATTAATAAGATATTTATAAAACTATAAATTTTAATCAAAATATATTTACTTGATGCAAAATGATTCAAAATAAATAAAAATATATTACTAAATAATAATATTTAATTTTTAAATTTTTCCTTCTTTTTATAAGCTTATATTTAAAAAAAAAAAATCAATTATTTAAATAATATTTGTGTCACTCAAAATTTATTTTGTAATTAATTTTTGTAAAAAATTAAACTATAAATAATTAAATTGAATATTTATAATTATTATAAATGGACATAAAAATCAGATTTATTATTCATTAAGTAGTATATAGATGTTAAAGGGTTTATGTATTTAGGGGTTTCGGGGTTTAAAAGCTTACTAATTTAAGTAAGCAGGCATTTAAAGGTCTATAGTCTTTATTTAAAAAATTAAATAACAAAAAATTTATTTTTATTATTTTTTATCATATTTTGAAGGTTATAACCAATGAAAATATAATAATTTTTAAATTTTTTCAAAAGTGAATTCAATATTTATTTATAATAATCATAATAATTATATATAATATAAATTCAATATAATAGATTTTATTGATAGATATTCTAATAAAAATAAAAAAATAAATTAAAAATATATTATGAATATGATTCATATAACTTAAAATATAATATGAAAACCTAAAATGATTCAAAAGCAAAAAAAAATGTATTATGAAATAATAATTATGTGATTTGAAAACTTTTTTTTCTTTTAAAAAGTTTATCTATACTTTTTGGATTAAAAATAATTTATATAAATTATATCTATCTAACTCATAATTTATTTTGTAATTAATATTTATATAAAAATAAACAAATGACTAATTAAAATGAATATTTTAAATTATAATGAAAACAATATTATTGAGATTTATTATTTATTATTTCGGGTATACTGGTTTAATTTAAATTAGATATGTCCAATGAAAATTTAATTTGTAATTAATATTTCTATAAAAATAAACTAATAAATAATTAAAATAATGAAAAATTATTTTTGTGATTTTTTATCATTTTTCAAGGTTATACCCTTTGAAAATATATTAATTTTTAAATTTTTTTTCAAAAGTAAATATAATATTTAGCTATAAATTATAAAAATAAATTATTAAAATTATTATCTAAATAATAATTTTTTAGATTATTTAAATATTCCTTTGCTTTTGAATAAAAATTTAGTAATACATTTTCTGATTATATTTAGTAATGATATCATTTAAGATTTTCAAAAAATTTATTTTAATACGAGAACACCTCAAACAATGATATCAAAAAATGATATATTTCATATATCTTCACACTAATATAATTATACATTTTCTTATTTTTATAATTAATAAAAATAAACTATAAATAATTTAATAAACTATAAATATCAAAAAATTAAACTATAAATAATTAAATTAAATAAATATTTATTTAAATGATATCTTCACATTAATATTTCGAGATATCTTCAATATAATCTATAAATAATAAAAATAAATATTTAATACGACGAGCTCATTATTATTTATTTTTATTATAAACTATATTAAATAAATATCTATAAATATCTAATGAGCTCATTATTAATATTTATTTGTTTATATTAAATATTAATATAAACTATAAATAATTTGTAGATGATGTATTTATTTTTATTAATAAAAATAAATATCTAATGATCTCATTAATATTAATATAAACTATAAATAATAAAAATAAATAAAAAAAATAATATTTAATTTATTTATTTTTATTTATTTTTATTAATTTTTATAATAGAATTTAACAAAAAAAATCCAAAAAGAATATCAAAAAAATAATAATAATATAACAACTTTATTATTTTATAAAATTACCGAAACACATATTTTAATATAAAATTTTAATATACATAAATACATGTCAAGAAAAAAATGTTCAACAATAACATTAACATGTCTATTAATATCGAAGATTTTAAACTTTATAGAAGCATTGGATATTGTTAGTCACAATAATATCAAAGAATCTAAATTCTATAAACAAATAAAAACAACGCGAATACTTATAACCTTGATATTAATCTTTAAATCAACTACTCAACAATCTAGAATAAGATTTTAAGCAAAAAATTGCTATAGATATAGAAGTATTGTATTTAGTGGCACCGAAAGTACAAAATCTAGAAAACTTCTCTCGAGAGAGCATCACCGTCACATCTCCAATAGTCTATCGTATAACTGTTGAACCTTAATAAAATCAATTATAACTCATGATATGATATGCATATCAAATGCCTTTCACGAGTATGTTATGACTTCTATGAAAAAAGAACATGTCACAACTACCTTTCTACTTCTAAATGCACCTATGTCAAACTCCCATCACTCTCTTCAATATTGTGTGATGAAGAAAGATATCTCAATATCATCACTAATCATATCAACTCCTTTTAATCTTGATATAGCTATAGTAATATGAGTTACTCTTTAATAAATCTCGAAAAGAAACCAAAATACTTTTTAAGAATCTATGGCTACAAACTAGTACATCACTCTCTTAATGAATACATATAAAAAAAACTAGAAACCTACCCACAAGTCTTCAAATATGTTGTGTGATATATCAATAATGGTACCAAGGCAATGATTTTGTTTCACATTGTGGGTCATATCGTCTCTAAAAATCAATCTAAACATCCATAGTTTAGTAAAATCATATTATAAATAAATTATCTATAAAAAAACATCAAATCAATCATGTGTCAGATCCTTTTGCGAGCATCACAAGAGTCAAGTACAAATGATAAACTTGAATAAATTGATTTTCATGTATACACTAGCAATTTTACATCAATTTGTATGCACTTAATAATTTAAATTTGACTCAATTTTCTATTATGACCTCCATGTATACGTGAAAAAAAAAACCAGTAAAAATGTTAAAATTTTTAACTGAACAAAAAATAAGTAAGTTGAGAGGAAAGAGGACATTTGAAAAAAAAAACTAAATTTAATCAAATTCATAAATTAAGTATAAATACTTAAGAAATTAAATTTATAAAAAGCTGCCTAAGTTTATTTACAGAAAATGGTACTAAATCAAAAAATAAGTATATTTTGATCAACATAATTGACAAAGCCCAAATATATACTTGATAGTCTTTCTATATATATCTCTCTCTCTAAATTTAGTGCTCTCTCTCTCTTTCACTCTTACCCTCTCTCTTAGCATTAAATCTCACTCTCACTATAATTCATTCGTTAATTCATCATGTTCTCTCTCACATTAATTTAATTCATTTCCAAACATTAAGTTAAGTTAATGATAAACCTATTCATATTATCAGAATCTCTTATCATAAAAAAATATCCAACTTGAAACTCAAATAAAAGTTAAATTAATTTAATTCTACAATGAGAAAAGTAATTTATATATGTGTGTGTGTGTGTGTGTTTTTTTTAGTACACTCATATGAGGGGAATGATATATAAAAAGTATGACTCGAATGAAAAAAAATGTGAAATAATTATATTGATTGATAAATATAATGTTTTCTTTTTTATTTAAATTATTAAAAATGCAAAGTTATAATAGAATTTGTAATTGAAAAAAATGAAATTGAAAAAAATATTTAATAAATAATTCATAACAACTTTGAATGGTAATGACCAAAGGGAAGAAATATGTTTGAAGGTGTCAAAGTAGTTTTATTCATGGGGCTTTGATTGCTTAGGTGGTCATTTTCTTGTTTGTATTGTATGGCTGAAAATAAAGTAGTTAGAATTTGTGTTATTGACTTATGAAGAAAAAACACAAGAGGTGTTCGAGGTGTTTGAATTCTCTTCATGCGAACCCCATACTCTTAGCTATAAATATCACTACGCATTGATCTATTTTCTTCATCCTTTACCTCGCCATCTCTTAGCTCACCATTATGACTTCTTTTTTACCTATTTCCTACTATGCCATGAGTGTGAATGGGACTGTCAAGTGCTCCCTCACCTTCCAAGAGCTAAAAACCCCAAGTCCAAAGCCCTCTATTCCACCCTTTATATTTGTAAATTTATTTTTATCCAACGTCATCTCCGTTCCTAGTGAGGCCGACTCAGACATTTCCCAAAGCACGATGCAGGTAGTATCTGAAAAATCTATTATTATTCTATCTGACAACTCACTAGAATCTTTTTATATAACACGGAATACTGAAGTGGAAGCTCTGACTGCCATGGGAGTGCCAACATCAGAGCATTCTAGGATAATTGACTCCATTGTTTTTGAGGCCGACAGCATGATGGCATCTTACAGATCTGATTCTCAAGCCTTTTCGGGGTTCATCGAAGTCCATGTCTCATCCATGTCAATTTCAGTTGAGATTCACCGCATATTTCAATTACAGAGTTCAGCGGATATGTAGAATGCCATAATGGAGCATCTTGCTTCACGGAGCAACAACACACTTCCAGCTTCTAGAACCTCCATTCATATTCTTGAAAGGGGCCATAATTCTAGATTTGAAGATGCAACGTGCACCACTGCCTGGATGATATTGATAGCAACACATAATTTCTTCGGATGCCTTGCAAGCATGTTTTCCATGATGATTGCATTGAGAAATGGCTCTCCTAGAGTGATTTTTGCCCTACTTGCAGATATCACATGTCGTAGACAACTAAGTGTAGGATCGTTGACTGGTTGTATTTTTTTGCTGTCTTCTAATTGAAATAAACATTATATTTATTTTTTGAATCTCAAGACCATTCTTATTTATTTTAATGACACGTGTTGTGTTGGTATTCCCCCTTAATCAAGTGAAAATAAGATGCTTTTTTAATTTAGAATTTTGTGTTATCGCTTATATCTTCAAATTTTCTGTTCTGGACGAATAGATGGCACGTTGCTAATTTTCATGAAAACCATTCCCGAGCACATCTTTAAAAGAGGAAGATAAAATTATTGTGAGTTGGGCTATACTTTCCAGGAAAGTTGCCATCAACTATATCTTTAAAATATGTTAAGCATTTTGTTTATATGGCTACGCTTGCATTCTAATTAATTTTTATAAACGAGATATTCACCATCACTATTCACGAACACCCACTTTTCAAGAGTTTATACATCGAAACGAGAAGTTAAGAATTATCCACATTGGACATTGTTGAGTGGAAGATGATGAAAATTGTTGCGAGAATGGTACGATGGTTCTTAGGCTTGCAGGAATGGGTCATTTTTCTGGACAAGTTAATTCTCCAGATTTCATTCTGAGCAAAAACTCGTAAACTTGTCATTCTATCTGATGAAGATGAGAATGCATATGAGAGAGAACTGGAAGATATTTCATTTTTAGAGTTGCAGGAATCGAAGGCTATTGTGTTCCTAGTTCTGTTTTTGAAGCTCGTTGGTCACCTACAACAAGTTATTCAAGTTCCAAATAGGGTGGCATGTTTTGGAAATGATATGATTCTCTTCTGAAAAATAGACTGCCAACAGAAACAATGAAAATAAAGCAAAGGCTAATGATTGAGAAGGGATTGGATTGATCATTTGAAGAGTTCTCTTCATTGATGACAATTTACGGGTGGACGTAGGATCTTGAAATAATTAATAGATTTGATAGAAACATTGTTTTAAGGTGAGAAAATAAAAAACTGCAAACAATTTACATGCATTTTTGTTTTTTCGAAAATAAAAAAAATATATTTTCAAATTAATGGCTACTTCTTCCTATTTGTAGTTCTATTAAAAATTTAATATTCATTTTAGAATTTAGATCTTAGCTACGTGATTTTAAGAATATTAAAATCATGTGAGAAATTACCAAAGTTCCTCACATAGTTTCCAAAACGTGAAATACAAACTTGTAAAAATTATACAATTAAATCAATTAAATTTCATAAAGTTTTATAGAATAAGGGTATTCACTTATTTGAGATGCTCCAATGATGAGATTAGACCTGTGTGTATGTGGACATTCAAAATAATAGACACTCAAACACACACACACACACACGCACACACACATATTTATTTATTTATATATTTATATATAAAATAGTTTATTTAGAAGACTTTCCAAAACATAATCAATTAATATTGAAAATGATGTTTGCTTCCATAAAGATAAAAAAAAATGAGAAATCAATAAATTAATTCTTTGAAAACCTTCTTATTAAAGATAAATCTCTACTTCTACATCCTAATTAGGATATACCTTGCTAGCAATATTTGAAGAAAATAAAATATGAGCTCAGCAAAGAACTCTTGATTGGTTAATTAAAAGAAGCAACCTTTTCCTTTGAATTGAATAGTGTTGTCCTAGTGGTTTCTAAAATCTATTTCATAAGCATTATTTGGATTTTGTTTAAAAATGATTTATACTAGACTTGCTTAATGTGTTTTCAAGATGAAACAATACTAAAGAGTATTAGTAACACTCTTATATTGTTAATTCAAATGAATAATAAACATAAACTTTGAAATATTTTCACCCCATTATAATGTGTTATGTAATTCATAAAATAAAATACATAATTTAAGCTAACACATGATAACAAAGTACTTTCTCAGTGTGTATCGAGAACCAAAATGAATATGAATACATCATCTACAAATTAATTATTTCTCAAAAATCGATATACTTCATTAATAAATACCTCGCACAAAACTATAATTATTAAATTAGATATTAAGACATAATGAAATAGATTAGAGTTTTCTTGCTTAGATTATTAAGAAAACAATGTTTTTCCTCCTAGATGGATCAAACTAGTAGAAATATATTTTATTAAAAATTGATTTTCTATTTTTGATCAATGGTTAAGTCTTTATATTTTTTGAAGCTAATAGAGGTCTTAGACAAAAAGTTAATTTTTTTGTAGAGTTTTGTAAAGAAATAATCCGTTTGAAATAAAAAATCTAAAAAAATAATGCGTGTTTTAAAAATATGCCCAACCTAGTGTGTCTGGAAAAAGCATGGCAATAGCCATCGTTGTGAATGGCGGCCATTGACAGTTGCCATGCGGTTGAATTTTAAAAATTAGAGATCTGCGTTATGAATGTCGGCTATTGAAAATACTATGGAGATCTCACTATGTCCCTCGCCTCTCTACCCTCGCCTGTCTCTCCTTGCCCCTCTACCCTCGCTAATCTTTCCTAGTCTGTCACCCCTCACCTCTCGCCCCTCCCTTTTCACCCCTCTCTCCCCGCCCATCTCCAGGAGCTCCTTCATGGAGCTCCTTCGAGTTTCATGATGAAGCTCTAATGAGCTCTAATGAGCTCGTCGTATTAAAATTTAACAAAAATAAATAATAAAAATAAATAATAATAGAATTTATTTTGTAATTAATATTAATTTAATTTATTTTTATTATTTTTATTAATAAAATTAAATATTAATATTAATAAAAATAAATAAATATCTAATTTAATTAATTTATTTTTATTATTTATAAAAATAATTTGTAGTTTAATAATAAAAATAAATAAATATTAATAAAAATAATAATAGTTTATATTAATATTAATTTAATTTATTATTTATAGTTTATATAAATAATATAAATAAATATTAAAATTTTTTTTGATATGCCTAAAAACTATAAATAATAAAAATAAATATTTTTTGATATCATTTGTGATATCAAAAAATGATATCTCGAAATTTATATTGTAATTAATTTTTGTAAAAAATTAAACTATAAATAATTAAATTAAATATTTAAAATTATTATAAATAGACATAAAAATGAGTATTATTATTCATTAAGTAGTATATAGATGTTAAAGGGTTTATGTATTTAGTGGTTTCGGGGTTTATGAGCTTACTAATTTAAGTAAGGAGGCATTATTGGTCTATAGGCTATATTTAAAAAATGTAATAAAAAAAATTATTTTTATTATTTTTTATCATATTTTCAAGGTTATAACCATTGAAAATATGATAATTTTTAAATTTTTTTCAAGAGTGAATACAATATTTTATTTATAATAATTATAATAATTATATATAATATAAATTAAATATAAACAATTTTATTGATAGATATTTTAATAATTCTCAAAAAATAAATTAAAAATCTATAATGAATAAAATTCATATTACTTAAAATATAATATGAAAACCTAAAATGATTCAATTAGAAAGGAAAATGTATTACTAAATAATAATATTTGTTTTGTTTTTTTTTATTTTAAAAAGTTTATCTATATTTTTTTGATGAAAAATAATTTACATAAATTATATCTATCTAACTCATAATTTATTTTGTAATTAATATTCATATAAAAATAAACAAATAACTAATTAAAATGAATATTTTAAATTATAATGAAAACAATAATATTGAGATTTATTATTTATTATTTAGGGTATATTGGGTTAATTTAAATTAGATCTGTCTCACTGATAATTTAATTTGTAATTAATATTTCTATAAAAATAAACTGATAAATATTTAAAATAAAAATTAAAATTATAGAGAATACAAATTTAAATGATATTTATGATTTATTATTAATGTATACTAGTTTAAATGTTTAAGTATTTAAAGGTTTTTTCATTTAGGAGTTTAGTGATTTATATTTTTAGGCACTTAGTGGTTTATAGGTATTATTTAAACAATAAAATAACAAAAAAAAATTTTGTAATTTTTTCTCATTTTCATAGGTTATAACCTTATGAAAATCTAATAATATTTAAAATTTTTGATAGATCTATCAATAATTATATTAATAATTATATTTAAAATGTGAATACAATCTTTAGTTATATTAATTTAATAATTATATATCATATAAATTCAATATAAACAATTTTATTGATAGATATATTAATAATGATCAAAAATTAAATAAATAAACTATTAATAATAAGATACAAATTAATTAATAAACTATTGATAGATGTTATAATTATACATTATTATATAGGTCATATAGGTTTAATGCTTTAAGTATTTAGGGGATTTTGGGGTTTAGAAGTCTATAGATTTAAATGTTTAGGTATTTAGTGATTTTTAATTTTTATTTAAATAATAAAATTATAAAAAAATTATTTTTTTTGATTTTTTATCATTTTTGAAGGTTATAACCTTTAAAAAAGCAATAATTTTTAAATTTTTTTTCAAATTAAAAATTAATATTTAGTTATAATAATTTTAATAATTATAAAACATTAAAATTCAATAAAAGTAATTTTATTGATAGATATTATAATTATGATCAAAAAATAAATTAATAAACTATTATTAATAAAGATTGAAAGTAATTAAAATATAATTTAAAAACCTATTTACAATGATTCAAAATCAAAGTAAAATATATTACTAAATAATAATTTTTTATTATTTAATTTTTACTTCTTTTTATAAGCTTATATTTTTTTTGAATAAAAAATAAATTATTAAAATTATATATGTCTCACTCATTATTTATTTTGTAATTAACATTTATATAAAAAATAATCTAATAAATAATTAAAATGAATATTTAAAATTATAATGAATAGAAATTTAAATGAGATTTGTGATTTATTATATATGGTATACCTGTTTATTGGTTTGATTATTTATGAGTTTTATTGTTTAGGAGTTTAGCAATTTATGTTTTTAGGCATATTTTGGTTTATGGGTTTTATTTACAAAATAAAAATAAAAATAAAAATTTTTAGATTTTTTCTGATTTTCAAAGATTATAACCTTTGAAAATAAGATTAATTTCTAAAAATTTTTGAAATGTGAATAACATGTATAATTATATTAATCATACTGAATATATATTATATAAATTCAATATAAACAATTTTAATGATAGAAATTATAATAATGATCAATAATTAAATTAATAAGCTATTTATAAAATTATATATTTTAATCAAAATATATTTACATGCTGCAAAATCATTCAAAATCAAATCAAAATATAATACTAAATAATAATATTTAATTTTTAAATTTTTCCTTCTTTTTATAAGCTTATATTTTTTAAAAAAAAATCAATTATTTAAATAATGTTTGTCTCGCTCTAAATTTATTTTATAATTAATTTTTGTAAAAAATTAAACTATAAATAATTAAATTGAATATTTAAAATTATTATAAATACACATAAAAATGAGATTTATTATTCATTAAGTAGTATATAGATGTTAAAGGGTTTATGTATTTAGGGTTTTCGTAGGTTTATGAGCTTACTAATTTAAGTAAGCTGGCATTTAAAGGTCTATAGTCTGTATTTAAAAAATGAAATAACAAAAAATTTATTTTTATTATTTTTTATCATATTTTGAAGGTTATAACCATTGAAAATATAATAATTTTTTAATTTTTTTCAAAAGTGAATACAATATTTATTTATTATAATCATAATAATTATATATAATATAAATTCAATATAATTGATTTTATTGATAGATATTCTAATAAATCTAAAAAAATAAATTAAAAATCTATAATGATATGATTCATATTACTTAAAATATAATGTGAAAACCTAAAATGATTCAAAAGCAAAGGAAAATGTATTACTAAATAATAATTATTTGATTTTAAAATTTTTTTTCATTTAAAAAGTTTATCTATACTTTTTGGATTAAAAATAATTTATATAAATTATATCTATCTTGCTCATAATTTATTATGTAATTAATATTTATATAAAAATAATCAAATGACTAATTAAAATGAATATTTTAAATTATAAAGAAAACAATAATATTGAGATTTATTATTTATTATTTCGGGTATACTGGTTTAATTTAAATTAGATCTGTCCAATGAAATTTAATTTGTAATTAATATTTTAATAATTATTTATTAGATTATTTTTTATATAAAAGTTAATTATAAAATAAATAATGAGTGAGACAAATATAATTTTAATAATTTATTTTTTATTCAAAAAAAAATATAAGCTTATAAAAAGAAGTAAAAATTAAATAACAGAAAATTTTATTTAGTAATATATTTTACTTTGATTTTGAATAATTGTAAATAGGTTTTTAAATTATATTTTAATTACTATCAATCTTATTAATAATAGTTTATTAATTTATATTTTGATCATAATTATAATATCTATAAATAAAATTACCTATATTCAATTTTAATGTTTTATAATAATTAAGATTATTATTACTAAATATTATTTTTACTTTTGATAAAAAATTTAAAATTTATTATATTTTCAAAGGATATAACCTTCAAAAATGATAAAAAATCACAAAAATAATTTTTTTATAATTTTATTATTTAAATAAAAATTATAAACCACTAAATACCTAAACCTTTAAATCTATAGACTCCTAAAACCCAAAACCCCCTAAATACTTAAAGCATTAAATCTATATAATCTATATAATAAATGATAATTATAATATCTATCAATAGTTTATTAATTAATATGTATCTTATTATTAATAGTTTATTAATTTAATTTTTGATCATTATTGATATATCTATCAATAAAATTGTTTATATTGAATTTATATGATATATAATTATTAATATTCTTATAACTAAATATTGTATTCACATTTCAAAAAATTTTAAATATTATTATATTTTCAAAGGTTATAACCTATGAAAATCAGAAAAAAAGTACAAATTTTTTTTGTTATTTTATTATTAAAATAATACATATAAACCACTAAATGCCTAAAAACATAAATCACTAAACTCCTAAATAACAAATCCTCTAAATACTTAAACCATTAAACTAGTTTACATTAATAATAAATCATAATTATCATTTAAATTTGTATTCTGTATAATTTTTAGTTTTTATTTTAATTATTACCAGTTTATTTTTATAGAAATATTAATTACAAATTAAATTATCAGTGTGACAGATCTAATTTAAATTAAACCAGTATACCCTAAATAATAAATAATAATTCTCAATATTATTGTTTTCATTATAATTTAAAATATTCATTTTAATTAGTTATTTGTTTATTTTTATATAAATATTATTTACAAAATAAATTATGAGTTATATAGATATAATTTATATAAATTATTTATAATCCAAAAACTTTAGATAAACTTTTTAAAAGAAAAAAAATTTTTAAATAAAATAATTATTATTTAGTAATACATTTTCCTTTGCTTTTGAATCATTTTCGTTTTTCTTATTATATTTTAAGTAATATGAATCATATTAATTATAGATTTTTAATTTATTTTTTTAGATTTATTAGAATATCTATCAATAAAATTGATTATATTTAAGATATATTATATATAATTATTATGATTATAATAAATAAATATTGTATTCACTTTCGAAAAAAATCTAAAAAATATCATATTTTCAATGGTTATAACCTTCAAAATATGATAAAAAATAATAAAAATAAATTTTTATTATTTCATTTTTTAAATAAAGCCTATAGACCATTAAATGCCTGCTTAATTAAATCAATAAGCTCATAAACTACGAAACCCCTAAATACATAAACCTTTTAATATCTACATACTACTTAATGAATAATAAATCTCATTTTTATGACAATTTATAATAATTTTAAATATTTAATTTAATTATTTATAGTTTAATTTTTTAAAAAAATTAATTACAAAATAAATTTTGAGCGAGACAAACATTATTTAAATAATTGATTTTTAATAAAAAAATATAAGCTCATAAAAAGAAGGAAAAATTTAAAAATTAAAATTTATTAATTAGTAATATATTTTGATTTGATTTTGAATCATTTTGCGTCATGTAAATATAGTTTAATTAAAATTTATATTTTTATTCATAGTTTATTAATTTAATTTTTGATTATTATTATAATATCTATCTTTAAAATTGTTTATATTGAATTTATTTGATATATAATCAGTAAGATTAATATAATTATACATGGTATTCACATTTCAAAAAATTTTAAAAATTATCATATTTTCAAAGGTTATAACCTTTGAAAATCAAAAAAAATCTAAAAAAAAATTTTTTATTTTTATTATTTAAGTAAAATCTATAAACCACAATATTCCTAAAAACATAAATTGTTAAACTCCTAAACAACAAAATTCCTAAATAATCAAACCAATAAACCGGTATTCCATATATAATAAATCACAAATCTCATTTTAATTTGTATTCATTATAATTTTAAATATTCATATTAATTATTTATTAGTTTATTTTTTATAGAAATGTTAATTGCAATGTAAATAATGAGTGAGACAAATATAATTTTAATAATTTATTTTTTATTCAAAAAAAAAATATAAGCTTATAAAAAGAAGTAAAAATTTAAAAACAAAAAATTATTATTTAGTAATATATTTACATTGATTTTGAATCATTATATATAGGTTTTTAAATTATATTTTAATAACTATTAATCATATTAATAATAATTTATTAATTTATTTTTTGTTCATTATTATAATATCTATCAATAAAATTTATTATATTTAATTTTAATGTTTTATAATTATTAATATTATTATAACTGAATATTATTTTTAATTTTGAAAAAAAATTTAAAATTATTATATTTTCAAAGGTTATAACCTATGAAAATGATAAAAAATTGCAAAATTATTTTTTGTTATTTTATTATATAAATAATACCTATAAACCACTAAATGACTATAAACATAAAACACTAAACTCCTAAATGAAAAAAACCTCTAAATACTTAAACCATTAAACTAGTATACAATAATAATAAATCATAAATATCATTTAAATTTGTATTCAGTCTAATTTTTAATTTTTATTTTAATTATTTATCAGTTTATTTTTATAGAAATATTAATTACAAATTAAATTATCAGTGAGACAGATCTAATTTAAATTATAACAGTATACCCTAAATAATAAATAATAAATATCAATATTATTGTTTTCATTATAATTTAAAATATTCATTTTAATTATTTATTTGTTTATTTTTATATAAATATTAATTACAAAATAAATTATGAGTTAGATAGATATAATTTATATAAATTATTTTTCATCAAAAAAAATAGATAAACTCTTTAAAAGAAAAAAAATATCAAAACAAATTATTATTATTTAGTAATACATTTTCCTTTGTAATTGAATCAATTTAAGTTTTCATATTATATTTTAAGTAATATGAATCTTATTCATTATAGATTTTTAATTTATTTTTTGAGAATTATTAGAATATCTATCAATAAAATTGTTTATATTGATTTTATATTATATATAATTATTATAATTATTATAAATAAATATTGTATTCACTCTTGAAAATATGATAAAAAATAATAAAAATAATTTTTTTTATTTAATTTTTTAAATATAGCCTATATGCCAATAATGCCTCCTTACTTAAATAAGTAAGCTCATAAACCCCGAAACTACTAAATAAATAAAACCTTTAACATCTATATACTACTTAATGAATAATAAATTTCATTTTTATGTCTATTTATAATAATTTTAAATATTTAATTTAATTATTTATAGTTTAATTTTATACAAAAATTAATTACAAAATAAATTTCGAGATAGACAGACATTATTTAAATAATTGATATTTAATAAAAAAAGTATAAGCTTATAAAAAGAATAAAAATTTTAAAAATTAAATATTATTATTTAGTAATAAATTTTCTTTTTATTTTGAATCATTTTGCGTCATATAAATATTTTTTAATTAAAATTTATATTTTTATTAATAGTTTATTAATTTAATTTTTGATCATTATTATAATATCAATAATTAAAATTGTTTATATTTAATTTATATAATATATAATCAGTAAGATTAATATAATTATACATGGTATTCAAATTTCAAAAAATTTAAAAAATTATCTTATTTTCAAAGGTTATAACCTTTGAAAATCATAAAAAATCTAAAAATTTTTTTTATGTTTATTATTTATGTAAAATCTATAAACCAAATATACCTAAAATCATAAATTGCTAAACTACTAAACAACAAAACTTCTAAATAATCAAACCAATAAACCGGTATTCCATATATAATAAATAACCAATCTCATTTTAATTTGTATTCATTATAATTTTAAATATTCATTTTAATTATTTATTATTTTATTTTTGATAGAAAAGTTAATTACAAAGTAAATAATGAGTGAGACAAATATAATTTTAATAATTTATTTTTTATTCAAAAAAATATATAAGCTAATAAAAAGAAGTAAAAATATATAAGCCTATAGACCATTAAATGCCTACTTACTTAAATCAGTAAGCTCATAAACTACGAAAAACCTAAATACATAAACCTTTTAATATATATATACTACTTATTGAATAATAAATCTCATTTTTATGTCTATTTATTATAATTTTAAATATTTAATTTAATTATTCATAGTTTAATTTTTTACGAAAATTATTTACGAAATAATTTTCGAGCCAGACAAACATTATTTAAATAATTGATTTTTAATAAAAAAAAATATAAGCTCATAAAAAGAAGGAAAAATTTAAAAATTAAAAATTATTAATTAGTAATATATTTAGATTTTATTTCGAATCATTTTGCGTCATGTAAATATAATTTTATTAAAATTTATATTTTTATTAATAGTTTATTAATTTAATTTTTGATCATTATCATAATATCTATAATTAAAATTATTTAAATTGAATTTATATGATATATAATAAGAAAGATTAATATTATTATACATGGTATTCATATTTCAAAAAACTTTAGAAATTATCTTATTTTCAAAGTTTATAACCTTTGAAAATCATAAAAAATCTAAAAATTTTTTTTTATGTTTATTATTTATGTAAAATCTATAAACCAAATATGCCTAAAATCATAAATTGCTAAACTACTAAACAACAAAACTCCTATAATCAAACCAATAAACTAGTATTCCATATATAATAAATCACCAATCTCATTTTAATTTGTATTCATTATAATTTTAAATATTCATTTTAATTATTTATTATTTTATTTTTGATAGAAAAGTTAATTACAAAGTAAATAATTAGTGAGACAAATATAATTTTAATAATTTATTTTTTATTCAAAAAAAATATATATAAGCTTATAAAAAGAAGTAAAAATTTAAAAACAAAAAATTATTATTTAGTAATATAGTTTACTTTGATTTTGAATCATTGTATATAGGTTATTAAATTATATTTTAATAACTATCAATCTTATTAATAATAGTTTATTAATTTATTTTTGATCATTATTATAATATCTATCAATAAAATTACTTATATTGAATTTTAATGTTTTATAATTATTAATATTATTATAACTTAATATTATTTTTAACTTTGAAAAAAAATTTAAAATTATTATATTTTCAAAGGTTATAACCTTCAAAAATGATAAAAAATTTCAAAAATAATTTTTTTATTTTTATTATTTAAATAAAAATTATAAATCATGAAATACCTAAACATTTAAATCTATAGACTCCTAAACCCCAAACCCCCCTAAATACTGAAAGCATTAAACCTATATAACCAATATAATAAAAGATAACTATAATAACCATCAATAGTTTATTAATTAATCTCTATCTTATTATTAATAGTTTATTAATTTAATTTTTGATCATTATTAATATATCTATCAATAAAATTGTTTATATTGAATTTATATGATATATAATTATTAATATTAATATAACTAAAGATTATATTCACGATTCAAAAATTTTAAGTTTTATTATATTATCAAAGGTTATAACTTATGAAAATGAGAAAAAATTACAACATTTTTTTTGTTATTTTATTTTTTAAATTAAATATATAAACCACTAAGTGCCTAAAAACATAAATCACTAAACACCAAATCGACAAAACCTCTAAATACTTAAACCATTAAACTAGTATACAATAATAATAAATCATAAATATCATTTAAATTTGTATTCAGTATAATTTTAAATTTTTATTTTAATTATTTATCAGTTTATTTTTATAGAATTATTAATTACAAATTAAATTATCAGTGAGACAGATCTAATTTAAATTGAATCAATATACCGTAAATAATAAATAATAAATCTCGATATTATTGTTTTCATTATAATTTAATATATTCATTTTAATTTGTTATTTGTTTATTTTTATATAAATATGAATTACAAAATAAATTTTGAGTTAGATAGATATAATTTATATAAAATATTTTTCATCAAAAAAATATAGATAAACTTTTTGAAATAAAAAAAATATCAAAACAAATAATTATTATTTAGTAATACATTTTCCTTTGATTTTGAATCATTTTAGGTTTTCTAATTATATTTTAAGTAATATGAATCTTATTCATTATAGATTTTTAATTTATTTTTTGTGAATTATTAGAATATCTATCAATAAAATTGTTTATATTGAATTTATATTATATATAATTATTATGATTATTATAAATAAATATTGTATTCTCTCTTGAAAAAAATTTAAAAATTATTATATTTTCAAAGGTTATAACCTTGAAAATATGAGAAAAAATAATAAAAATAAATTTTTGTTATTTCATTTTTTAAATAAAGCCTATAGACCATTAAATGCCCGCTTACTTAAATCAGTAAGCTCATAAACTACGAAACACCTAAATACATAAACCTTTTAATATATATATACTACTTATTGAATAATAAATCTCATTTTTATGTCTATTTATTATAATTTTAAATATTTAATTTAATTATTCATAGTTTAATTTTTTACAAAAATTATTTACGAAATAAATTTCGAGCCAGACAAACATTATTTAAATAATTGATTTTTAATAAAAAAAATATAAGCTCATAAAAAGAAGGAAAAATTTAAAAATTAAAAATTATTAATTAGTAATATATTTTGATTTTATTTTGAATCATTTTGCGTCATGTAAATATAATTTAATTAAAATTTATATTTTTATTAATAGTTTATTAATTTAATTTTTGATCATTATTATAATATCTATTATTAAAATTGTTTGTATTGAATTTATATGATATATAATCAGTAAGATTAATATAATTATACATGGTATTCAAATTTCAAAAAATTTAAAAAATTATCTTATTTTCAAAGGTTATAACCTTTTAAAATCATAAAAAATCTAAAAATTTTTTTTTATGTTTATTATTTATGTAAAATCTATAAACCAAATATGCCTAAAATAATAAATTGCTAAACTACTAAAAAACAAAACTCCTAAATAATCAAACCAATAAACCGGTATTCCATATATAATAAATCACCAATTTCATTTTAATTTGTATTCATTATAATTTTAAATATTCATTTTAATTATTTATTATTTTAATTTTGATAGAAAAGTTAATTACAAAGTAAATAATCAGTGAGACAAATATAATTTTAATAATTTATTTTTTATTCAAAAAAAAAATATAAGCTTATAAAAAGAAGTAAAAATTTAAAAACAAAAAATTATTATTTAGTAATATATTTTACTTTGATTTTGAATCATTGTATATAGGTTTTAAAATAATATTTTAATAACTATGAATCTTATTAATAATAGTTTATTAATTTATCTTTTGATCATTATTATAATATCTATCAATAAAATTACTTATATAGAATTTTAATGTTTTATAATTATTAAATTTATTATAACTGAATATTATTTTTACTTTTGAAAAAAAATTTAATATAATTATATTTTCAAAGGTTATAACCTTCAAAAATGATAAAAAATTTCAAAAATAATTTTTTATATTTTTATTATTTAAATAAAAATTATAAATCACGAAATACCTAAACATTTAAATCTATAGACTCCTAAACCCCAAACCCCCCTAAATACTGAAAGCATTAAACCTATATAACCAATATAATAAAAGATAACTATAATAACCATCAATAGTTTATTAATTAATCTCTATCTTATTATTAATAGTTTATTAATTTAATTTTTGATCATTATTAATATATCTATCAATAAAATTATTTATATTGAATTTATATGATATATAATTATTTATATTAATATAACTAAAGATTATATTCACGATTCAAAAATTTTAAATTTTATTATATTATCAAAGGTTATAACCTATGAAAATGAGAAAAAATTACAACATTTTTTTTTGTTATTTTATTTTTTAAATTAAATATATAAACCACTAAGTGCCTAAAAACATAAATCACTAAACACCAAATCGACAAAACCTCTAAATACTTAAACTATTAAACTAGTATACATTAATAATAAATCATAAATATCATTTAAATTTGTATTCAGTATAATTTTAAATTTTGATTTTAATTATTTATCAGTTTATTTTTATAGAATTATTAATTACAAATTAAATTATCAGTGAGATAGATCTAATTTAAATTGAATCAATATACCGTAAATAATAAATAATAAATCTCAATATTATTGTTTTCATTATAATTTAATATATTCAATTTAATTAGTTATTTGTTTATTTTTATATAAATATTAATTACAAAATAAATTTTGAGTTAGATAGATATAATTTATATAAAATATTTTTCATCAAAAAAATATAGATAAACTTTTTGAAATAAAAAAAATATCAAAACAAATAATTATTATTTAGTAATACATTTTCCTTTGATTTTGAATCATTTTAGGTTTTCTAATTATATTTTAAGTAATATGAATCTTATTCATTATAGATTTTTAATTTATTTTTTGTGAATTATTAGAATATCTATCAATAAAATGGTTTATATTGAATTTATATTATATATAATTATTATGATTATTATAAATAAATATTGTATTCTCTCTTGAAAAAAATTTAAAAATTATTATATTTTCAAGGTTATAACCTTGAAAATATGAGAAAAAATAATAAAAATAAATTTTTGTTATTTTATTTTTTAAATAAATCCTATAGACCATTAAATGCCCGCTTACTTAAATCAGTAAGCTCATAAACTACGAAACACCTAAATACATAAACCTTTTAATATATATATACTACTTATTGAATAATAAATCTCATTTTTATGTCTATTTATTATAATTTTAAATATTTAATTTAATTATTCATAGTTTAATTTTTTACAAAAATTATTTACGAAATAAATTTCGAGCCAGACAAACATTATTTAAATAATTGATTTTTAATAAAAAAAATATAAGCTCATAAAAAGAAGGAAAAATTTAAAAATTAAAAATTATTAATTAGTAATATATTTTGATTTTATTTTGAATCATTTTGCGTCATGTAAATATAATTTAATTAAAATTTATATTTTTATTAATAGTTTATTAATTTAATTTTTGATCATTATTATAATATCTATTATTAAAATTGTTTGTATTGAATTTATATGATATATAATCAGTAAGATTAATATAATTATACATGGTATTCATATTTCAAAAAATTTAAAAAATTATCTTATTTTCAAAGGTTATAACCTTTGAAAATCATAAAAAATCTAAAAAAATTTTTTTATGTTTATTATTTATGTAAAATCTATAAACCAAATATGCCTAAAATCATAAATTGCTAAACTACTAAACAACAAAACTCCTAAATAATCAAACCAATAAACCGGTATTCCATATATAATAAATCACCAATCTCATTTTAATTTGTATTCATTATAATTTTAAATATTCATTTTAATTATTTATTATTTTATTTTTGATAGAAAAGTTAATTACAAAGTAAATAATGAGTGAGACAAATATAATTTTAATAATTTATTTTTTATTCAAAAAAAAATATATAAGCTTATAAAAAGAAGTAAAAATTTAAAAAAAAAATTATTATTTAGTAATATATTTTACTTTGATTTTGAATCATTGTATATAGGTTATTAAATTATATTTTAATAACTATGAATCTTATTAATAATAGTTTATTAATTTATCTTTTGATCATTATTATAATATCTATCAATAAAATTACTTATATAGAATTTTAATGTTTTATAATTATTATATTATTATAACTGAATATTATTTTTACTTTTGAAAAAAAATTTAAAATTATTATATTTTCAAAGGTTATAACCTTCAAAAATGATAAAAAATTTCAAAAATAATTTTTTATATTTTTATTATTTAAATAAAAATTATAAATCACGAAATACCTAAACATTTAAATCTATAGACTCCTAAACCCCAAACCCCCCTAAATACTGAAAGCATTAAACCTATATAACCAATATAATAAAAGATAACTATAATAACCATCAATAGTTTATTAATTAATCTCTATCTTATTATTAATAGTTTATTAATTTAATTTTTGATCATTATTAATATATCTATCAATAAAATTATTTATATTGAATTTATATGATATATAATTATTAATATTAATATAACTAAGAGATTGTATTTCATATTCAAAAATTTTAAATATTATTATATTTTCAAAGTTATAACCTATGAAAATGAGAAAAAATTACAATATTTTTTTGTTATTTTATGTTTAAATAATACCTATAAACACTAAGTGCCTAAAACATAAATCACTAAACTCCTAAGCGATAAAACCTCTAAAACTTAAACAATTAACTAGTATACAGTAATAATAAATCATAAATATCATTTAAATTTGTATTCAGTATAATTTTAATTTTTATTTAATTATTTATAGTTTATTTTTATAGAAATTATTAATTACAATTAAAATTATTAGTGAGATAGATCTAATTTAAATTTAACAGATATACCCTAAATAATAAATTAAGTAAAATCTCCGATATTATTGTTTTCATTATAATTTAATATATTCATTTTAATTAGTTATTTGTTTATTTTTATATAAATATTAATTACAAAATAAATTTTGAGTTAGATAGATATAATTTATATAAAATATTTTCATCAAAAAAATATAGATAAACTTTTTGAAATAAAAAAAATATCAAAACAAATAATTATTATTTAGTAATACATTTTCCTTTGATTTGAATCATTTTAGGTTTTCTAATTATATTTAAGTAATATGAATCTTATTCATTATAGATTTTTAATTTATTTTTTGTGAATTATTAGAATATCTATCAATAAAATTGTTTATATTGAATTTATATTATATAGAATTATTATAGATTATTATAAATAAATATTGTATTCCTCTTGAAAAAAATTAA
The DNA here is from genome assembly GCA_029783825.1 of Sapria himalayana. Classification (NCBI taxonomy): domain Eukaryota; kingdom Viridiplantae; phylum Streptophyta; class Magnoliopsida; order Malpighiales; family Rafflesiaceae; genus Sapria; species Sapria himalayana. Next base: position 34,782 of record JAREIK010013507.1, read on the forward strand.
AAATTATTATATTTTCAAAGGTTATAACCTTGAAAATATGAGAAAAAATAATAAACAATAAATTTTTGTTATTTCCTTTTTTAAATAAAGCCTATAGACCATTAAATGCCTGCTTACTTAAATCAGTAAGCTCATAAACTACGAAAAACCTAAATACATCAACCTTTTAATGATATATATACTACTTATTGAATCATAAATCTCATTTTTATGTCTATTATATATTTTTAAATATTTAATTTAATATTTCATAGTTTAACTTTTTAAAAAATTTTGCGAAAATAAATTTCGAGCCAGACAAATATTATTTAATAATTGATTTTTAATAAAAAAAATATAAGCACATAAAAGAAGGAAAAATTTAAAAATTAAAAATTATTAATTAGTAATATATTTTGATTTTATTTTGAATCATTT
>JAREIK010013508.1:0-87757 GCA_029783825.1 Sapria himalayana
GGAAATTTATAATAGCTAGAAAAAATAATCTTAGCTATATGTCGATATATCTTCTATGTGTTTGTAAATTTGTCAATCTAACAGTTGTCTATATGTCAATTTATCTATCTGTCTATCTATCTTTCTATATATATATATATATATATATATATATATATATATATCTCTCTCTCTCTCTCTCTCTATCTGTCTGTGAATTAATCAATCTATCTATTTGTTTGTCTATCTTTATATCTATTTGTCTGTATATTTTTTTATATATATCTATTTATATGTCTATTAATCAATTTATCTATATGTCTATCTATTTGTCTATATATTTGTCTATCTATATGTATATCTATCTGTTTATCTATCTATTATTAATCTATCTATCTATAAAACTATCTATCTAACAATCAAATCAATCTGTCTAACTAACTCTCTAGTAATCTATCTATTTATCTGTCAATCTATTTGTCTAATTATTTGATAATTATCAAACTATCTATGAATCTATTTGTCTAACTATATGACTATCTATATGTATATCAATCTATATATCTATCTGTCTATGTAACTTCTTATGTATCTTTCTATCTATTTGTATATCTATCTCTCTAACTAACTATCTATCGATCTATATATAAATATGTCATCTATATGTCTTTTTATATGTTTATCTATCTATGTATCTATCTGTCTATATATTTGTCTATCTATCTGGCTATCTATCTGTCTATCTATCTGTCTATCTATATCTATCTATCTATGCATCTACATATATGTCAATATATCTATCTTTTATCTATCTTTATATCTATTGATCTATGTATCTATCTATATGTCTATATATATGTATATCTATCTTTCTATCTATCTGTCTATTTAACTATTGATCTATCCATCTAGAAATCCATCTATCTATCAATTATCCATCTATATATTTGTCTAAGTATCTATTTATTTGTCCTTCTATCTATCCCACTATCTATCCATTTTTTCTATCAATCTTTTTATCCAAAATATCTATTTATTTATCCATCTATAAATCTGAATATCAATTTGTCTATATATCTGTCTATCTATCTATCTATCAATTGTCTATCAATATGTATATAATCTTTCTATCATTATGTTTATCAAACTGTCAATCAATCAATCTATCTATCTATCTATCTATAATGTATCTATGTACTTATTTATCTATCTATCTATCAATTTGTCTATCTGTCAATCTTTCTTTCTGTCTATCAATCTGTCTATCAATTTTTCTATCTATCTATTTATTTATCTATCTATCATATTTGTTTATCTATCTCTCTATCTATCTGCCTATATAACTATCTAACTATCTATATATCTATCGATCTATCTATCTATCTATCTATTGATTTGTCTATCGATCTATCTATCATTTGTAAAGTATCGATCTAACTTTCTATCTATCTATCTATCTATCTATATATATATATGTTTATTTGTCGATAGATATGTCTATCAATCACTATATCTATCTATTAATCTATTTATCCATCTATCTATTTATGCATCTATCTATTTGTCTATCTATTTATCTATCTATCTTTTGATCTATCTGTATATATCTATCTATCTATCTCTCTCTCTCTATCTTTCTATCTATATATTTTTTATCTATATATCTATCTATCTATCATTCTATCTATCTATCTATCTATCTATCTATTTATCTATTTATCTATATGTCTGTATGTATGTTTGTATATCTATCTACCTATGCATCTCTTTATTTTTAAAACTATTTGTCTATCTATCTGTCTGTCTGTTTATCTAATTGTCGAATTAATTGTCTATCTACTAGTCTATCTATCTTTTTATCATTCCACATATTTATCTGACTATCTATCTATCTATAAATCTATCTATCTTTCTATCTATTTATCTTATATCTAACTATCTATCCATCTATCTATATATATTTGTCTATCTATCTATTTAACTATCTGTTGGTAATTCTACTTCCAACATTTGTAATTTTATAGATTAGAAGAAGAAGAAGAAGAGAACATCAAAATATATATCCACAACAACAATCCAACGAACCATGAGAAACAAAATCAAACAACAATAGAAACACGAAAATTAATGTGGTTTACTAGTCATTCAGAATGACTAGCTACATCCACCATAAAATACTTTTTCATTATAGATTTTAAATAAAACAAGTCTTTCAGATTTATGAGTAGTACTCAAGATGAAAATCATGCAGAAAGGAGAAAACAGTGATGACCAGTCCTGCAAGCAAAAATTACAACACAAAAATAGTTATAAAAACAATTGATATCTATAACAAAGCGGGTCGGATCACTTAGATGGATAGGTTTATGCTCCTAAAATTTCTTTGGCCCTCTGAACATGGAGTGGGACCTGCATTATTTTGCTATTGTTGCATTCACATTCGTTTAATATTTATTTCTGTACTTAAAAAATATTGAAAGAGAAAACATTTTAGTTATACAAAATAGTTTATCAAAACAAATATATAAACAACACTATCCTTCTATCTATCTATCTATCTATTTGTCAATATATATGTCTATATATATGTTTATATATCATTTTATCTATATGTCTATCTATCTATATTTATATCATTAGGTCTATATCTGTTAGTCTATCTATCTATCGATCTATCGGTCTATCTATCTATCTATCTAAGTATCAATCTATTTAATTATCTATCTATCTATATATTTAACTATATATTTTTCTATATATCTATCTATCTATGTGTTTGTCTATATCTTTATTAATTTATAAGTCTATCTATTTATCTATCTATTTGTCTGTCTGTCTAGCTATCTATAAATATATCTCTCTATCTATCTATTTATTTATCTATCTTTTTATCTATCTTTTTATCTATCTCTTTATCTATCTATTTATTTATATATCTATCATTTATCTATTTATCTATATATTTATTTATTTATCTATATTTTTTTCTATCTAAAGATCTTTCAATCTATCTATTATCTATATTTCTATCTATGTGTCTATCTATATTTCAATCAATCTATCTAAATATTTATCTATCTCTCTCTGTTACTCAATTTTATTTTTCTATCTTTTTGTATATCTTACTATCTATCTATCTATTTATATATTGTCTATCTATTTGACTATCTATCTATCTATCTATCTATATGTCCATCTATCTGTCTATCTATCTGTCTATCCTATTTCTATCTTTCTATCTATTTGTTTAGCTATTTGTCTATATATTTGTCTATCTATCAATATATCTATCAATCTATTTATTAATCTATATATCAATCTATATTTCAATATATATCTAATCTTTCTATTAATCTATCTATCTATGTTACTATAATCTGACTATCTATCTATCTTTCTATCTATTTGTCTATCTATCTATCTATCTATTTATCTATCTATTTATCTATCTATTTATCTATCTATATCTTTTTCTATCAATTAATCTATTTATCTATTTATCTATTTAACTATTTATCTATTTATCTACCTATCTATCTATCGATCTATCTATATATGTTCTACATATCTATTTAAATATATGACTATCTATCTATATATATGTCAATCGATCTATCAATCTATCTGTCTATCGATCAATAAACTATTTGTCTATCTTTATGTTTATCTATCTATCTTTCTATCTATCTATTTATTTGTTTATATATCTATCTACCTATCTATCCATCAACCTATCTATCTATTTATCTATCTGCCTATTTATATGCCTATTTACTTTCTATCTATATGTCAATCTATCTATCTATCTACTTATCTATTTATCTATCTATTTATCTATCTTTCTATCTATCTATCTATCTATCTAATATCTATCTATCTATCTTTCTATCTAATATCTATCTATCTATCTATATATCTATTATTTATTTGTTTATCTATTTGTCTATCTATCTATCAATCTATGTGTCTATATATTTGTATATCTATTTGTCTATAAATCTATCTATCTGTTATCTTTCTATCTATTTATCTATTTGTCTATCTATTTAACTATCTATTTATTCATTTATCTGTTTATTTATTTGTCTGTCTATCTATCTATCTATCCATCTGTCAATATATTTATCTATATATTTGTCTATCTATCTCTTTATTTATCTATCTATTTATGTATATATATATATATATATATCTATATCTATATATCTGTCTATATATTTGTCTATCTATATGTCTATCTATCTTTCTATCTATATTTATATCTATTTGTCTATAATCTATCTATCTATGTGTCTATATATCTACTATCTATTTTTTTGCCTATATATTTGTATATCTATTTGTCTCCTCTCTCTCTATCAATCAATTTATTTATCTATCTATTTATCTATATATTATTATAACTTTCTATCTATCTATCTATTTATCTATTTATCTATTTATATATCTATCTACCTATCTATCCATCAATCTATCTATCTATTTATCTATCTGCCTATCTATATGTCTATTTATCTTTCTATCTATATGTCAATCTATCTATATGTCAATCTATCTATCTATCTACTTATCTATTTATCTATCTATCTATCTACCTATCTTTCTTCTTTCTTTCTTTCTGTCTAATATCTATCTATCTATTTATCTATCTATCTATATATCTATTTATTTATTTGTTTATCTATTTGTCTATCTATCTATCAATCTATGTGTCTATATATCTGTATATCAATTTGTCTATAAATCTATCTATCTGTTATCTTTCTATCTATTTATCTATTTGTCTATCTATTTAACTATCTATTTATTCATTTATCTGTTTATTTATTTGTCTGTCTATCTATCTATCTATCCATCTGTCAATATATTTATCTATATATTTGTCTATCTATCTCTTTATTTATCTATCTATTTATGTATATATATATATATATATATATATCTATATCTATATATCTGTCTATATATTTGTCTATCTATATGTCTATCTATCTTTCTATCTATATTTAATCTATTTGTCTATAATCTATCTATCTAGTGTGTCTATATATCTATCTATCTATTTTTTTGCCTATATATTTGTATATCTATTTGTCTTTCTCTCTATCAATCAATTTATCTATCTATATTTATCTATATATTATTATAACTCTCTATCTATCTATCTATTTATCTATTATCTATTTATCTATTTGTTTATATCTATCTATTTATCTATCTTTCTATCTATCTATGTGTCTATCTTTCTTTCTATCTATATTTTATCTAATTTTAGATCTATCCAGCTATTTGTTTGTCTTCTATCTGTCAACTGTCTATATATTTGTCTATCTATTTATCTCTATATCTATCTAGTATTCTCTATCTATCTACCTATTTATCTATCTATTTATCTATCTATTGACTATCAATTAATCTATCTATTTATTTGTCTAGTTATTTGTTTATTTATTTATCTATCTTTTTTATTTTTTTCTTTTTTTTATTTTTTTTATTTTTTTTATTTTTTTTATTTTTGTAAACATATGATATAAGGTTTATATAACAAAACATGATGAATAGAGTATATGATATGTGTATAATCATACACTCTCTTTTTTTTTTCTTTTTAATGTTGACATGGCATTTTTAAAAGGGTAATTTCATTAAAAGTATCAATATATTTTATTTTTGATGCTATTTTTTAAAACATAAATAGTATTAGAGTTTTTTATTAAATATTTTAAATTTGAAGTTATTTTACTCATTCATTCAGAAAAATAAAGTAAATTTTGTTGAATTGTGGTGCTGGATTCTGGTGCATTGAAGCTAGTTTTCTTAACTGTGAATCATGATTCCCTCAGTGTCGTAGGGCCGATCATGGTCTCCATTCTCCTAGCTCTCCGTTCCCCGTCACCTCTATCACAAAACACTTCGATATCGTCCCATTGTGCTTCATGTATAGATATGCAGGAGCACATGTGACTTATTAAAAATTCCTTCTCAATCAATGATTGTGCCTTGTTTCTTCCAGTTTACCCATTATCAAGGTGCCCTAAATGATAACCATCAAATATTTCTCTAAGTGTTAAATGTGAGCAATTCTTTCATTGATTTTTGTCTTAGAACGGATCAATCCGTTTGAATCTGTCTCGTCAAGTTGGTATGTCATTTGTTCCTGGTTAGATAAGCATTTTTTGAATCAAACCAATTCTGTACTTGAGATATCTTTATTGATAGTAATCTTCGATTATTTTCCTCTTAGTGTACGTGTATCCTGAAGAATAATAGCACTATCATGTGATGAGACGGCGAATACCTTTGGCAAGAGCAAATCGTTCAATCAAAGTGGAATAGTGATTCTTAGCCCTAAATCTTCGACCATTGCAACTCCGTAAGTGCAATATCAATCAAGTTCGGTCTTTCAGGGGTTTGTGTACTTGTTGGGATAGGACTATGTGTCTCGTTTTCACTTTGCTATTTTTGGGGAGCAATATTTATTGTCCTAACGAGCTTGACACTTGGGACAACATGAGCTTTCGGTTTCAAAATATAATGATTCATTGAGGAATTGTCACTTCTTTAATGGAAATTGGATCATAGATAATAGCAATCCTCTTCACAATGCTTCAGAATGCCCTTTTGTAATGCATGGATTTAATTGTATGGAAAATGGATGGAAGGATAGGTAGTATCTGAGGTGGAGATGGAAACCTGCGGATTGTTATATTCCAAGGTTAGATGTGCAAGATATTTTAGAAAGTTTAAAGAATAAGAGAATTGTGTTTGTTGGTAATTTAATGAGTAGAACACATTGTGAATCTTTGATTTGTTTGCACTTGTCAGAGGTGGAATATAAAAAGAGTATTTATAAAAATAACAAGAATAACATAACTAAACAGGTCAAATTTCTAGGTGTCAGGTTTCACACCTTCAATTTCAATGTTGAATTTTTTTGTTACATTTTTTTGGTAAAACATGGCTGAGTTCCCAAACATTCACCTAAGCGGGTCAAGTTAATACTCTGACTGGATATGTTGGATGACATTAATGAACAGTGGATTAATTTTTATATTCTAATTTTCAACACAGGCATTGGTGGAAAGCGCTTTGATATGTAAGTTCTGCCCAAAAACATAAACTTAGTTTTTCTAGGTGTCTGTCTTGATCATTTAAAATGCCAATTAGTTTCTCCATTTTTCTGTGGTAAAAGACAAGCATTAATAAATTACCAACTTGGGGTGACATGTGTTCATTAAGAAATATATGTGATTGATAAAAATACTCTTATTAAAAATTGACACATGGTATAATAGAAATATCATGTCATGATCTCATCGAATCTTATCAAGCTGGTATATGAATATATAATATATTATATATACTCAATTCAAAAAAAATGGTGATCATTATAGTGCTTAGTAAAAATGTTTGAGCCTGATCTTGAATACAAGTGTGAACAATAATAATCAACCGATTTTATTTTGTATTTTTTGATGAATTGAAAATTAATATCTATATGTTTTATTTTTTCGTAGAAAATTCCATTGGAAACTATGGGTATAATTGCATCATTGTCATAATAAAGAATAATTTTTTTGAAGAAATTGAAAATTCACTCTCTCTAATCAAATATATAATTCAAAAAGCTTATAAGTAAGAGTATTTATGACCTAAAATTTATCTTTGCACAAAATCATGGAATTATTTTTTTAAGAGATACAATTATTTATAAAACAAATATAATAATTTATAATAAATTTTATTTCTTTGGTGGTTGATATCAAACTATAATTTGAATAATCAATCTCATGAGTATCAGTATAATCTCTAAAAGAAATATGAAGTATTAGAGATTTCATTAAATATTAAATATTTTAAAGAATAATATTCATATGTAACTATCGAGTATACTCTCAAAAATAACTTATTATTTTGATAATATAATATATTTGATAATAATTGTTTGATAGTGAATTTAATGTACTATCTAAGAGTTTAATTTTGCAAAAATATTTATAACATTTTATTGTCAAAATAAAATTATATTTTGATGACTTATAATTATAATTTCAAGAAAGTACCTACGACTTACAAGGTATTTTATTTGAAATTATATCAGAAAAAACTTATTTCATATATAGTAATAATAATATAATATTATAAAATAACATGATAAAATATAAAGCAAAACGAAATAATATATTATATATATATATATCTAAAGAAAAAGAAGAATAAAACATATGCTAAAGAATAAAGCATGAAAGAACAAGAGTGAGAAGACTTCTTATTGGAATGATCTTATAGAGAAGTGAGAGATATCTTTATAAAGTTTGTTTATATACTTACAAATTAAATTTATAAGGGACATTGAGCGATATGATTTTTATCATTCATCACATTTTTAATGTGGTTATTTACCACATGATCATTTATTTATATAATAATCAATATGAATAAATAAAAAAATAATTCTAACATGAGAACTCCAATAAAAGAGAGATGTTTGAAATATATTTGTGTAACAAAAAATAAGTTATAATTGAAAAAAAGTATAAAACTAAGTTCTCAAAGACTACATTAGCTCAATAAAATCCATTTGGCACCATCATGAACAATTGGGTGGTGTTTTATGAGTTTTTCATTATCCAAGTTTTTTTAGAAGAATTATTATTATTATTTAAACTTAACAAATAACTCACTTGTAATAACTTCTTAAAAAATAGTATATAGATAGAGTGAAGGTTGTGCAATTTCTTCTCACCTGATATGTTGTTAGTCATAATGCAAGGGCATGTTGAAAAAATTTTGTGTGGTATCCCGAATTTGATGAATAGGAAATTTAGAGGTAAGATAAAATCTATTTGAATAGGATATCTTAGTATAACTTTGTTATATCATTTAGAGAATTAATTGAAAAATTGAATTTAACAAAATCATCTTCATGATCATTTAGTCTCTACAAGAGACTTATCAATGGTTGACAAGATGTTTCCTCATCATATTTTTTCTAATATGAAAGATATATTGCTCTTGAATTTAATGACTATTTGAACTCAATAAATTTTATTGAATAGGAATAATACCAAGAGAGAAATTGATGGGTAAAAAACTTTTTTATTAGAAATTTCTTCATTTTAATTAGTACAAATCTTAACATCTTACAATATTATTGGAAAAAATAACGATTTATAGAGATTTAAAATTTTTGATAATGTGATGTAATAACTTTGAAAGATGCTAAGAATAGAAATACACAATTTTTTAGATAACCTATAGAAGCCTTTATATCTAATTTTCAATGGATAAAGTCTTCAATATTTCATTACATTAGCAATTAAATATAATCATAAAAACCATCATCTTAAAGAATATAACTTTAACACTAATATTGTCTATATTTGTAATTGGAGAGTACAAATATTTCTTTTTTAGTACTCAAATATTTATTGAATGCATACTAAATGATATTAAATATTATTTTCTCATGTCTACAAAGTTATTTTTGCAAAATAGGTACTTTCAAAAATTTAAAAATAAAACTAAAATGGTCAGAGATATGATTTATCTAGTAATTTATAATTAGAATTATATATTTCAAAATTATCCTGAAACACTTGGTTCCTATAAAAAGTTTTTTAATAGTTCAATCAAATTTTTATTTCTTTTTAATTATATTATTCGAGGTTAGTATATTCTAGTATAATAAATTTAGTGGTTCGTTACATGCTCAAGGAAGTAAGGTCTAAATTTTGTGAGACTTGTATTTTAAATATAAATATGTATCAAAAAATTAATATTTTGAGGTTAAATATATTCATGTAAATATATAATAATTATACCAATTTTATTTTGTTAAAATTATTTTTACTTATGTAGTTAAAGTAACCAACCTAGAGTTATCCATGTAAATTTTTTGATTTATATATACATTAGGTTTTTTTAGTTTGTTGATGAAGATATTGTATTTTTTTTTCCTTTCTAACTTTTTTTTGAATTAATTTTAGTAGATTATTATGGGTATCATAGATTGTGTTTTGAAAAACTTATCCAAAGATGGCCTCAATGAAGTGTGTGTAAGATATGTGATAGTGTATCAGAGATTATTTTTATTAGTCATTCATTTCTATTCAAATCGAGAATATTGAATCCTAGTATTAGAGATGTTTGTATGATATATTGTGAGACCTATCACAAAAAATATATTTTAGCATTATAAATTTCTCTATGTCAAATTTGTATGAGTAATAATTTATTTATTTTCACAATGACTTTTAGTAATATAGTTGAGTTGAGAGTTTAGATAAGTTTGAGATACTTTATATCATTATAATAATTTTATTATTTTGGTATATATTATGTAGATCATTATTTTTGGCAAAAAGGTGGGTACCAACAAGAAATAATATTTGAATTATTGATTGTGAATTTGTTAGTTTGATGTCTTATTTAATATTTGAATTTCAAGAAGAACAAGATATCCGCATTCTCAGAGCACACTACCCATGCTGGTGACTTATTTTGTGTATACCTTATAATAAGTAATTATTCTATCATTATATATTTCGCATAAGTAATATGAAAGATAATTTGATTAGCAATAGAGTAAACCATTCTGTTTTTTAAAAATATGCATATAGTATATATCCTAAGTAGTAGATGTGTGGTGCATGTGAAGTTGCTTATTTAGTGTAGTCAATGTTTGATTTACAGTATATTTTTAATTTTTACAATGAAACATGTGTACTAATATACTTTCTATACACAAAATACTTGCCAATTTAATTGTCACATATACAAAAAATTAGAACTTGGCAAGAGCACTCCTCTGGGCTACTCTTATCAAAATGAAGCTATTTTTTATTTTTTAATGTATTAAATAATATTTTAATGTGTCATGTCGGCTCATAAAATATAAAATTAAAAATAACATATAATGTAATCTAACAACCATCATAGAAAATGAATATAGGCTTTTCCAATACAAAAAAATTAATTTATCAGTTTAATATCTAATTGGAAAAAGTATATAAGTGATAGTCATATCTATAATTTTTACTAAATTAATAAGTTCCCTTCCTTCGTATTGTTTAGGTATGAATTGATGTGTATGTAAATAATCTTTATGTAAATTACTAAATTATTTGGATAAATTTCTATTGTACACAAAAAAATTACCATTTTGTTTGTCACATATACTAAAAATTAGAAATTATCAAAAATAATATTGTACAACTAAATGAAAACAAAAGAATAAAACAAGATGAAACACGTCATTTAATAATGACTTCAAAATTTTGACTATGATCTAATGCCATTGGTTTGTCACACAGACTATTTAGGCATTGTGAAAAAGAGACCTCGTCGGGCTACTCTTGCCATAATGTAGCTTTATTTTAAAATATGTAATTGGAAAAAATATATAAGTGATGGTCATATCTATAATTTTGCTAAATTAATAAGCTCCATTCCTTCGCATTATTTAGGTATGAATTGATGTATATGTAAATAATATTTATGTAAATTACTAAATTATTAGGATACATTTCTTCTGTACACAAAACACATGCCATTTTTTTTGTCACATATACTAAAAATTAGAAATTATCAAAAATAATATTGTACACTAAATCAAAACAAAAATTAAAACAAGATGAAACACGTCATTTAATAATGACTTTCAAAATTTTGACTTTGATTTAATGCCTTTTTTTTTGTCGCACAGACTATTTGGGCATTGTGAAAAAAAGATCTCTCCGACTACTCTTGCCATAATGTAGCTTTATATTAAATATTTAATCAGAAAATATTATACAAGTGATGGTCATATCTATAATTTTTGCTAAATTAATTAGTTTACATCCTTTGTATTGATTAGGTATTAATTGATGTCTATAATTCATTGTATCTCTAATTAGTCTATATTTGAAATGCTAGGAATCTGTAATGTAGCAAATACACCAGCTAATTATGAGGATGATTTTGTTTTAAATATTATTGAAACTATGTTATGTTTTTGGTTTAACCATGTAACTTTTGTATCAGAATTATTTCTGAATTGTTTTTGGTTTTTGTTATTTATTTCAGAACTTTTGGATTTCTGGCTTCCTGTTTATCTTTTAGATCTCTCATAAAATTTATTAGTATAGGTGAAGATGCATAATCTCATTCTGATGTTGTAAAGAAGATGTGGGACTATAAAACAAGAAATAATCTATATGTATGCAAACTTCCATCATCTTCGCCCTACCCCGATGAGATCCGTGGTGTTATTCTTCAATTTTCAATTAATCATTAAATTTTCTTGTTTTTTAAATGGATCTATCAGATAGGTAGAAAATAATATATGATGATAAGTTGAAAGAGCTACTCCAATGCAAGTCTTCATCGGATTTTCAATCTCATAGCTCTTATCTCCTCACTTCTTGAAGAAGGAAATAATGAGCAACTTGTAGGAAACATTATTTTGCTTATGTAGCTAAACATGAAAAGGTTTTTTTTGTGGCATCATTTTTCTTGATTCTTGTTGTGCTCTTTGCAAGTGTTTTTTTTGGAAGTTGACGACTTTGTGTCAAATGTTCATGCAGGTTTTGGTTTTTGATTTTAATTTGATTTTGTATTTTGTTTTTTGAAATGTTTCAGCTGTGAAATGAAAGTTTTTTGTTGTGTTGTGCTATTTGAGCCTTAAAATTGATGCGTTTGAATCCTCCACCAAAAAGAGGAGAGCCAGATGTGACTGGAAGAAGGCCAGGTTACTTTTGTTAGTGCGGCCAACACAAAGTGCAGCCAAAATATATCGGCCAAAATATAATCCGCACACTAAATAATTTATTATTCTTTTTTTTTAAATTTTTTCAGGATTATATTATTTCACACTACAAAACACCAAAAACTACATGCATTCACTTCCACACTGCCTCACAAAGCATACACACTACATGCATATAACTGCCACTACCTTTCCACACACGCATCCATTGCACACATTGTCAACATGGCACATGCCACATTGCCACCTGATTTATGCAGCATAAATGTAATCTCATCAATATGAGCTATGGCGAGTCCAATTTACTTCCAGATTATGGTTGTTTGATAATCTTGTTAATGAAGTACGAGCTGTAGCTATTCATAATTGAAAGCTAGATGAAAGTGAGCAGAGGCTAAAAGCTGATGGTGATATTGGGGTCAGTGTAAGTGCTCCCGTGGTGCCATGGACTCTGGTGCCTAGGTGGGCTCTCCAGTGCCTCAGACAAAATATAGCTTCATTCTCATGATGTGTCATATGGTTCCAGTCAGTAGTTAATAATGTGTTATTGGATTCTTTCTGGTTGATGATTCCAATAGCTACTGGGTAATTATTTTATTTCTTACATGTTCTAAAATAGTTGTTGGAATACATTATTTGTTGCATAGATAAATTTTGTGAAAATGATTGGTAAATGCAATATTATATGCTGCAAAACTCCATAATTCTCTCAATTAGTATTCATCCTACATATGGTTTGAAAGTATAATAAAGATTTCATCTAGAATCAGCCCAGGAATTGCAATGTTAGACTCAAGATTATGAGCAAGAGCAAACTCATCTTGAGTATACATTAAATAGTGCTAAATTATGGGTGTAGATGGATAAAGAACAAGGGAGACAACGCAAAAAGAGAATCAAAAAGTTTTTTTGTAATTATACATAATTTCTCAATATCTTGTTTGTAGTCATCATGTGGGAATCTACAAAATAAATTGTCGAAGATACACAATGAGCAATAATATTCCAAAAACAAGAACTTGAGTTTCATGAAATTTATATAATTGTTGCCATTAATGTTGAACCGAATTTTGCTATGATGGTGATGTTTGTAGATGCTAAATTTTATTTTGTTGATTTCTTAAACTTGGTTGTACTACTTAAAATTCTATTTATTACTATTTTGTAGATATCCTAACACCCAATACACATGCATGTGTGCATGTATCTGAATTTACATACACTTGCACACAGCACATATATGTGTTTGACATGCATAGATAAATTCATTTATACTCACTAAGATACATATGTATATATGTGTGTATTTTTGTGTGGACATATCATATATACAGATGCACATCTATCCAAATTCACAGATACACATGTACATACATGCATACATATATATAGATGATCACTAGAAATGTCTTAATAGTCATTCCACACACACATATATAGGTAGGCATATAGACATATGTACACCATAGATATGTATATATATAAATATAGACATTATAACATATTCATATATACACATACATGTATATATGAAGTGAGATCCCTTCTAGATTGTTAGGCCTGAACTATAAGTGATAGATTTAAAGCAAGGGGGATTTACTCAAAAGTGGGTCAATCAACCATTTGCAGCACATGACAAATAAAAAATGGCTTCATAGCCTATACATGTTTCTCCATTACAGAAAATATGGAAGTTAGTTATGCCTTTTTTTGCTGTGATGATCCATCGTATAATCTACAAAATCTTTATTTTTTGAGTATTTTTGAACGTTTTTAGAGATAGAAATGTACTATAAACAATGTACTCTAATGTGCACTAAAACAGGATAGTGCACATGTGCATTGCCTTAGGTGCTAGCTACGCTTATAACTATTTTTTTGAAGAAAATGAAGGTTCCCCATTGTACCCATTGTGCCCTTAGTATCACTAGTGTTTCATTTCAATTGAGGGTTGCTTAAATTAACAATTTTTTGCCCTTACTATGTACCAAATCATAAACTCATATTGTACAAACTAGGCATGCACAATAGTGTAAAAGGAGGAGAAGCTAAAAAAGTTGACAGAAAGTTTGTGTGGTATTTGTGAGTGACACTGGTCTACTCTTGGTGTCAATTAGGATAGTTTTGGTATCTTATGAATATGTAAATACAAAATATTATTTATATAATGTTGATATTATAGGAAGAAAAGATATATCAGATAACATCAATATTATTGCCTGGGTTCAATATTTGTTTATGGATAAAATTATGCACAATGATTGGTAATGCTATATATGTACCTCAAAACTCCACAATTCTCTCAGTCACAATTCATCATGCCTATTGGTAAATTCTCTATAAGTGATGGGCATATCTATAATTTTGCTAACTACTAAGTTGCCAACCTTTGTATCATTTAAGTTTAAATTGATGTACATGCAAGAAAATTAAAGAAGTAAATGATGAGATGAAAGAAATGAAGAATGCAATGCAATAGTAGATGACCTATATGGAGTCACAGTTAGCAGCCTTGACGTGAAATATAGCACACCAAAAACAAGCAGAGTACCCATGTAGGAGCGACATGCACAAATTAACAAGCTAATGATGAAGATGATGATTTTGTTTTAAATGATTATATACCTATGTTAAGTTTTTGTTTTAACCAAATATCTTTTGTATCATTAATTATTTATGAATTGTTTTTGGTTTTAATAATTATAAAAAATGGTTCATAGTCTATGAATTTAATTTAATTTAATATAAATATTAAAAATATGTGATGCAATTTTATGTACAAAATAAAATTGTCAAAATAGATTTGGAATGAAAATAACTAAGGATTTTTCCCTTACTAATTTTGCAAAGGATGATTCTATGCCTATTTAGTTGAAAATTATTAATTATTATCTTAATTAAGATTAAAATTAGCAAGGGAAAAAAATATAATTAGCTAGGAAATTTCCATCATTATAAAATTTGCTCAAAAAAATTTTTTTATTGTTAATATTTTGTGATGAGCACATTAGCTTGGGATAATTCCATCATTAATTTTTCATTATTCTATTTTAGCAACGGGAAAAGCCTAAAATGCTAGAAAGCTTTCTCTTGAAATTTATGATTTTTCTTGTAGTATGTAACTATTTGTTTATCTATTAGTCTATCTATTTGTCTATCTAATATCTTTATATATATATATATATATATATTATTATATAATCTATTATTATCCATATACTTCTAATAATCTTAGTATCTATTTACCTATCTATCTTATATATAAGTGTATCAGTCTATCTATATATTTATATCTCTATATTTATTATCTATGTATCTATTTCTCTATCTATTATATATATGTCTTCTATTTTTCTATTTTTCTATTATCTATTATCTATCTATGTATCTATTATCTGTATATTTAATATATATGTCTATCTATTTATCAATTCGGCTATCTTTATTTTTTTTATTTTTCTATATAACTGTCTATTATCTATCTATATATATGTCTATCTATCTGTCTATCTATCTATTTATTTATCTATCTAAGTATCTTTCTAATGATCAGTCTTTCCAATTTGTTTATATATCTGTCTAACTATATGTATATTTATTGTTTATTTATCTATCTAACTACTTATCTATTGATCTGTCTATCTATCTCTCTAATTATATATCTATATATCTATCTATCTATTTGCCTATCAATTTGTCTACCAACTTGTATACTATCGATCTATCTATCTATGCCTACTCATCTATCTTGATTGTTTATCAATCCGTATATCTAATCTCTATCTATTCATCTATCTATTAGTGTATATATCTATCAATTTTTCAGTCTATTTATCAATCTATCTATCCTTTATCAGTCCATTTACCTATCCGATGATTTATTCTGTTAATCTATTATTTTTCGATCCATCTATCTATTTTTCTATCTATACAACAATCTATTCATATATATATATATATTCTATCTATCCAGCTATCTATGTATCTTCTATTTGTATTTCTATTTATGTATTTATTTGTCTGTCTATTTGTTTGTATATTATCTATCTTTCTATCAGTCTATCTATTGTGTGTGTTGTGTGTATATATATATATATATATATATATCTATATCATCTATCTCTAAATTTTATGTCAATTTGTCTATCTATCTGTATGTATATATGTCGGTCTGTCTGTTTATTATCTATATCCTATATGACAATCAATTTATTTGTCTATCTATCTGTCTATCATTCTATATTCTATCATTCTATCAATCAATCTATCTATCTACCTGCCTATCTATTTGTCTATCTATCTATCTATCTATCTTTTTGTCAATTTTCCAATTTATCAGTCTATATATATTTCTATATATCTATTTGTCTAAGTGTTTATCTATTTATCTATCTCTCTGTCTATTTTTCTTTCTATAAATGTAAATAATTAATGTATCTATCTCTCTATGTATATATTTTATCTATATATCTTTCTATCAATTTGCTTATATATCTAACTATTTGTCAATCTGTCTATCAACCAATGTATTAATATGTCTATTAATCTATCTATCAATCTATCTAATAATCCATCTATCTATATGTCTATCTATCAATCTACCTATTTGTCTATGTATCTTTCTATCTCTCTCTCTATCTGTTAATCAATCAATCAATCTGTCTATCTATCTATCTATTTATTTATCTATCTATCTTTCTTTCTATATGTATGTTTATCTATCTTTCTATCTTTCTGCCTATTTGTATGTCTATCTATGTTTCTGTCTATCTATCTATCTGACTATCTATCTATCTATCTATATGTCTAATTATATGTCTAACTATCTTTTTATTTATCTAATTGCCTATATGTCTGTTTATCTATTTGTCTATTATCTATATCTTTATGGATATATATCTATCTTTTTCTCCATATTTTATCTATTTGTCTATATCTCCGTCTATTTATTTATCATTTATCTATCTATATATATATTTGTCTAACTATCTATCTATATTTATATCTATTTATTTAATATTTCCATGTCTATCTATCTAATTATCTTTTTTTCTACCTATCTGTCTAAGTATCTATCTATCTATCTTTGTGTATATTTATCTATTTATCATCAATCCTATCTATCTATTTAACTTACTATCTATCTAAAAATCAATCTATCTATTAGTCAATCTATCAATTTATTTATCTATATGTATATCTATCTATCTATTTGTCTGTGTATCTATATGTAAATCAATTTTCTCTATCTCTCTACCTATCATTCTGTTTATCAATCAATCAATCTATCTATCTATTAATGAATCTATCAAACTATTATAATCTATATATTAATTTATCTATAAATCTATCTTTAAATCTATCTATCAATCAATCAATCAATCAATATGTCTATCAATCTATATATCAATCTGTCTATAAATCAATATATCATCTAACTATCTTTCTCTATTTATATGTTTATCTATATGTCTATTTATTTGTCTATTTATCTGCCCATCTTTATGTCTATATGACTATCTATCTAACTACCTATCTATCTGTCTATCTTTCTATCTATCTATTCATTTATCTAGCTATCTATTTGTTTATCTATCTATCTATCTATCTATTCATCTATCTATCTCTCTATTTATCTATCTAGTTATCTATCTATAGATTTATCTATCTCTGTGTCTATCTATCTTTTTAACAATCTATCTATCTTTATTTATTTGTTTATCTATCTATCTATTTATCTATCTAACTATTTGCCCATCTATCTAACTATCTATCAGTATATTTATATATCTATCTATGTTTCTATGGTTCTATTTATATATTCATCTAAATATATTCTATCAATTTATCTAAAAATATTCTATTTAATTTACTATCTATCTATTAATCTATATATCTATGTGTCTATCTATCTATCTATCTATCTATTTGTCTATATTTGTCAATCAATATCTCTATCATTATATCAATAAATCTAATTATCAATCTGATTATAAATCAGACAATCAAATTGACTATCTATTTGTGTATCTATTTGTTTATTTGACTGACTAACTATCTAACTATCTATCTGAATATTTATCTATTTATCTATTAAAATATTTATTTAATTATCTATCTATTATCTATATATCCATCTAACCATATTTCTATCTATCTATTTATCTCTATATCTATCTATCAATGTGTATGTCTATTGATCTGTCTATTTATGTGTCTATATATATATATATACACATGTCTATCTATCAGTCTATGTATTTGTCTATTTATCTACTTGTCTATCAATTTATCTATCAATTTATAAATCTAACTATCTATCAATGTAACTATATTTAAATCTGCATATTTATTTTTCTATGTATAAGTCTTATAATTTTTCAATAAATAAATAAATAAATAAATAAATCTATCTATCTATCTATCTATCAATATATTTATTTATCTACCTATCTATCTGTCAATCTATTAATCTATCTATTTATCCATTCATCTATCTATCTATCTGCATATCTATATATTTATATGTTTATATATTTGTCATTTATCTATCTATCTATCTTTTCATCTTTCTTTCTATCTATCGACCTGTCTATAAATTTATCTATCAATCTGTATATCTATTTATCTATCTATTTATCTATCTATCTAATAATCTATTTATCTATTTGTTTATCTATCTATCTATTTGTTTATCTATCTATCTATCTATATATATTTCAATCTGTCGATCAATCTTTCTTTCTATCCATCTATAATATGTCTATATATCTATTTTCCTTTCTGGATATCTATCTATCAATGTGTTAATCTATTTGTCTATCTATATATCTATCTATTATCTATCTATCTATCTATATGTAAATCTATATTTATATATATATATATATATCAATCTATCTATCTATTTGTGTGTCTATCCTTCTTTCTATCTATATATCTATTTATCTATCTATATGTTAGTCTATATGTCTGTCTATCTATTTGTATATCTATCTGTCTATCTATTTATCTATTTATCTATGACTTTGTCTATCAATCTATTTATCAATCCATTTCCCTATCTATCTATGTGTCTATCTATATGTCTATATATATATATATATATCTATTTGTATGTCTATTTGACTATCTATCTATCAATTTATCTATATTTTTGTCTATCTGTCTATCTATCTGTTTACCTATTTGTATATATATCAAAAATATTTTTCTATCTATCTATCTATTTATTTTTATATTTATCTATTTGTCTATCTATGTATCTATTTTCTAACTAACTAACTATCTATCTATCTATATATCTTTTTATCTATATGTCTATCCTGCTAACTATCTATCTATCGATCTATTTATCTATCTATCTATCTATTTATCTATCTATCTATCTATCTATCTATTTAAATATCTATCTATCAAAATATCTGTCTATTTATATATATATCAATCTATCTATCTATCTTTCTATCAAAACTGTCTATCAATATATCTAATAATTTGTATATCTATCTATCTATCTTTGTACATATATATCAATATGTATATGTATTTTTCTATCAATATGACATTTAATCTGTTTATTAATCTATCTTTCAATCTATCTATTAATCTGCCTATTAATCAGTTTATTAATATTTATATTACTTTGTCTATCGATATGTATATCTATATGACTATTTAAAAATATATCTATCTATATATCTGACTGCATATCTATCTGTCTATCTATCTATCCATGTATCATATATTACTATCTATCAGACTTTCTATCTATTTTGATATCTATTTGTCTAAATATATATTTATTGATTTTTGTATTTATGTGTCTATATATATATTTATCAATATCTTTATCTATGTGTCATTCTATCTATCTATCTATCTATCTATATTTCTAATTATTCTAATTCTTTCTAAGAATCTATATGTATATTTATTTATCTATCAATTTGTGTATCTATCTCTGTATCTATTTATTTATCTATATATCGATAGATTTATCTATTTGTCTGACTATTTGTCTATCAATCTATCTATAAATATGTCTATTTATTTTAATTGCTACTTGTCGAAATATCTTTCTAACTAACTATATATCTATATATTTATCTATCTTTCTCACTATCTATATGTCTATCTGTCTATTTATCTATCTGTTTGTCTAATTATTTGCCTAATTATAAAACTATCTTTCTATATATCAATCTATCTTTCTATTTGTCTATCAATCTATTTATCTATCTATCTATCTATTATCTATCTATCTATCTAACTATCTATATATCGATCTATCTATGGATCTGTCTAAAAAAATCTTTATATATTTGTCTATATATCTATCTAACTATTTTTATATCTATTTTTCTAAATATCTATCTATCAATCTCTATTTAAATATGTTTATATATTTTTCTATATATTAGTCTAACTATATTTTAATCAATATATCTATCTCTATATCTATATGAATATCTATCTTACTATTTGTCTATCTATCTATTTGTCTATCTATATATCTATCTATGTATCTATCTATTATCTATCTACTAATATGTCTATCAATTTTTCTATCAATTTAATTATCAATCTTTCTATCAAATTCTCTATTAATCTATCTATCTATATGTATATTTGTTTATTTATCTACTTTTCTTTTTTTCTATTTGACTATATATCTATCTTTCTATCTATCTATCTATATGTCTGTCTGTTTATCCATATATATATCAATCTATCTACTATCTATCCATCTATCTATATATCCATTTATCTATCTAATTATCTTTTTATCTATATGTATACCTATGTTTCTAGCTATCTGTCTATCGATTTGTCTATCTATGTGTCTATCTATCTATATGTATAAGTATTTGTTAATATGTCAATCTATCTATCTTTCTGTCTAAATATTTTTATATCAATCTTTCTATCTATCTGTCTATTGATCTATTTATTTAACTATCTATTTATTAATCTGTCTAAATATTTGTCTATTGACCTGTTTATAAATATGTCAATAAATTTCTCTATATATCTATCAAACATTTTTTCTAACTATCTTTAAATATATCTATCTATCTGTTAGTTTGTCTGTCTAGAAATCTACTTATCTATTTGTCTATCTATCTAGAGATATATATATATATATATATATATATATATATATATATATATATATATATATATATATCTAATTTTTTGTCTATCTATCTTTCTATCAATCTAATATTCTATCTATCTATCTATCTGTCTATCTGTATGTCTATCTATCTATCTATCTAACTATCTATCTTTCTTTCTATATGTATATCTATCTATTATTTATCTATCTATCTATCTATCTATCTATCTATCTGTTTATCTATAAATCTATCAATCTTTCTATCTATTTGTGTATCAATTTTTTATTTATCTGTATATCTATATGTCTATCTATCTATGTATTTATCTATCTGATAATCTATCTGACTTTTACCTCTCTATCTATCTATCTGTCTATCTGTCTATCTATCTATCGGTTTATTTATTTGTATATATATCTATTTATCTCTCTGTCTATCAATATTTTTATTTGCTATCTATCTATCTATCTATTTATCTATCTGGCTATCTATCTATTTATATGTTTATCTATATATCTATATATCTATCTATATATCTGTTTGTCTGTCTATCTGTAAATATTTCTGTCAATCTATCAGTCTATCTATTTGTATATCTATCTTTATATCATTTTGTGTATTTATTTATCTATCTATATGTCTACCTATCAGTCTATATATCTATCTAATTATCTACCATTCTATATGTCTATCTTCCTCTCTATTTTGTTTCTATCTATCTAACTATCTAAGTATATATCTAGCTATATATTATTGTCTATTTATCAATCTATCTATATGACTATCTATCTATCTATCTGTTTGTCTGTCTATATATATATATATATATATATATATATATATATTTATTTATTTATTTATTTATATCAATCAATCAATCTATTTGTCTAACTATTTTGCATCTATATAACTATCTAAATGTTGATATATCTATCCTTTGATTTATCTATCTATCTTTCAAGCTATCTCTCTAAATATTCATTATTTGTCTAACTATCTAACTATATATTTATATATTTGTCTAACTATCTATCTCTTGATTGGTTCATAAATATTTCTATTTATTTGACTATCTTTTTGTTTAAAAATCTTTCAAACTATCTATCTATCTATATATCTATTTATTTATCTATCTAACTTTCTATCTATCTGTCTATCTATCTATCTATCTAATAATCTATCTATCTTTCTTTCTTTCTATCTTTCTAACTTTCTGTTTGTATAATTATTTTCTTATCTATATAGCAATCTATCTGTATATCTATCTAGTTATCTATTTGTTTATATATTTGTCTATCTATCTATCTTCTTTCTATCTTTCTATCTATCTATTTATCTATATATATTACTATCTGTCTATCAATCTATTAATCAATCCGTCTATAAATATGTCTATAGATATCTCTATATATCTATCTAACTATCTTTCTATCATTAGTCTAACAATCTGTCTATCGATCTCTCTATAAATATGCCTATATATTTGTCTATATATCTTTCTAACTATCTTTTTATCTTTTTATCTTTATATCTATCTATTTGTCTATCTATTTATCTATCTATCTATTTATTTATTTATCTATCTGTCTATCTTTATATCTATCTATGTATCTGTCTATCTATCAAAGTGTCTATAATTCTATCTATCAATCTAATTATCAATCTATCGATCTATCAATCTATTAATCTCAATATCCATTTGTCTATATATTTGTCTATCTATGTACCTATCTTTTTATCTATCTGATAGTTTATCTATCCGTCTATCAATCTATCAATCTATCAATCTATCAATCAATCAATCTATCGATCTATATGTCTATCTATCTATCTATATACCTATATTTCTTTCTATATGACTACCTATCTGTCTATCTATGTGTCTATCAATCTGTGTACCTATGTGTCTATCTATATATCTAATTATCTTTTTATCTATCTATATAACTATCAATCAATCAATCTATCTATATATCTATGTGTCTATATCTATATAAATATATTTCTATCTATTTCTTTAACTATTTATCTATCTATCTGTATATTTATCTATATATATATATCTATATATTTATCAACCTATCTATGTGATCTGTCTATAAATCTATCTATTTATTTGTATATCTATCTATTTAAGAATCTTTCTATCAAACTATAAATCTATCTATCTATCTATCTGTTTGTTTGTCTATATATTTATTAATCTATCTATCTATTTGTCTGTCTATCTATCTATCTATATATTAATCTTTTGTCACTATTTCAATCTCTCAATCTATCTATTTATCTATCTATCTGTCTATCTATCTATCTATCTATTTATCAAATTATCTATCTAAATATCTATAAATCTATCAATTTATCTAGCTATCTGTCTATCTATTGTCTATCTATCTTTCTATCAATTGATTTATTTATCTATCAATCTATATGCCTATCTATATATATTAATATCGGTCTATCTATGTCTATTTATCTGTCTATATTTTTATCTATCTATCATTTAATCTATATATATATATCTTTCTATTTGTCTGTCTGCCTATCTATCTATTTGTATATCTATCTATCAATCTATCTGTCTATCTATTTGTCTATCTATCTGTCTTTCTACATGTTTATCTATCTGCCAATCTATTTTTATATATTTCTGTGTATCTATTTTTCTATATATCTGTCTACTATATTTCTATCTATATATCTATATATCTATATATCTATATATCTATTTGTCTATCCATTTGTTTATCTATATATCTATTTATTAGTTAATCTATTATATATCTATCTTACTTTCTATCTATGTATCTATCTATCAAATTATATATCTCTTTGTTTTTTCTATTTGCCTATCTATCTGTCTATTTGTATATCTATATGTGTATATATCTATCTTTCTATCTGTCCATCTATCTTTCAGAGTATCTATCTACATATCCATCTGTCTGTCTATATATCTATCTATCTATTGATTGTCTATCTATCTGTCTATCTATTTGTTTGTCTATCTGACTTTCTATATATATATATATGTCTATTTGTATATCTATATGTCTATCATTATATCTATCTATCTATATATTTCTCTATCTTTATGTTTATCTTTCTTTCTATCTATCTATCTTTTTATAAGTGTCTCTACCTATATATATGTATATCTATCTAACTATTTCTCTATATCTCATTATGGCTATCTATCTATCTTTCTTTCTTTCTTTCAATCTGCCTATCTACCAATATGTCTCTTTGTTTATCATTTTATCAATCCTTCTATCTCTTTATTTTATTCTATTGTCTATATATATATATATATATATATATATATATATATATATATATATATATATATCTATATATCTATCTATCTATATATTTGTCAGTCTATATATCTTTTATCTTTCTATTCTATCTATCTGCCTATATATATGCATATCTTTTCGTCTATCTATATATCTATATATATATATCTGTCTTTCTATCCATTTATATTTCTTTCTTCTTTCTATTTATATATTTCTATTTTATTCCTCTATCTAGATTTCTATACATCTATCTATTTATTTATCTCTCCATCAATATGTTTATCTCTTTTTAAATCTATCTATCTATATGTGAATATATATATTATACCATCTATCTATCTATTTGTGTATCTATCTAATAATCTGTCTATTTATTTATGTATCTATTTGTCTAACTATATATTTAACTTTTTGTTTATCTATTTGTCTATTCTAACCATATATCTATCTTTATATATATTTGTTTATCTATGTATCTATCTATCTATCTATTTGTCAATCAATTTGTCTATCTATCTATTTATTTATCTATATGTATAACTATCTTTTTATCGACCAATCTATAAATCTGTCTGTCTATCATTTTATCTATCAATTTTCGCTCTAACTTACTTTCTATCAATCAATCGATTTATTTATCTATATGTCAATCAATCAATCTATCTATCTATATGAGTTGTCTATTTATATGTCTATCTTTTTTTTTCTCTATCTTGCTATCTATCTAATTATCTATCTATTTTTATATTTATCTATCTATCCATCTTTCTGTCAATCTTTCTAACTATCTGTCTGTATATCTATATGACTATCTGTCTATTTATCTATCAGTCTATCTATGTGTCTATCTGCCTATTTATCTATCTATTTATCTAACTATCTATTATTGTTTATATTTGTTTGTTTATCTTTTTGTGTATTTGTATGTCTATCTATATATTTATATGTCATACTATTAGTCTATATTTTTTTCTATTTATCTATCAATCCTTAAATATATCTATCTATTAATCTTACTATATGTCTATCAATATATCTATCAATCTAATAATCTATTTATCTTTCTATTTATCTATATACATTTCTATCAATATGGATATCTATCTTTCTATCTATTTGTCTTTTATTTTGTATATCAAACTTTCTATCAATCTATATATAAATCTATCTATTAATCTTTATATTAATTTGTCTATCAATCATTCTAACTATATGTCTATTTTAATAACTTTCTATCAATCAATCATTCAATCATTCAATCAATCAATCTATCTATCTATATGTCTATCTGTTTGTCTATCTCTCTATCTGACTATCCATCTATATATCTATTTATCTGTCTATGTATCAATTAATCAATCTATCTATCTATATGTTTATTTATCTGTATGTCTAACTATCTCTCCAAATAACTATCTTTCTATCTATATATATGTCTATCTATTTGTCTATAAATCTATTGATCAATCTATATATCTATCTATCTATCGATTGATCTGTCTATATAATCTGTATATTAATTTATCTATCTATCTATATGCTTGTCTATCTATCTGTCTATCTATCTATATATCTACCTATTTTTCTATCTATCTGGTAACTATATATTAATATATCTATTTACCTTTCTATCTTTTTATCTATCAATCTATATGTATATCTAACTTTTTATCTATCAATCAATCTTTCTATATTTCTTTCTTTATTTCTATCTATCTATCTATCTACTTTTTGCCTATATATCTATCTATCTACTTTTTGCCTATATATCTATCTATCTACTTTTTGCCTATATATCTATCTATCTACTTTTTGCCTATATATCTATCTATCTACTTTTTGCCTATATATCTATCTATCTACTTTTTGCCTATATATCTATCTATCTACTTTTTGCCTATATCTATCTATCTACTTTGCTATATCTATCTATCTATATATGTCTATCTATCTATCTTACTTTTAGTGTGTGTGTGTGTGTGTGTGTGTGTGTGTGTGTGTGTGTGTATGTCTATCTTTATGTGTGTGTGTGTGTATATCTATCTATCTATCTATATGTCTATCTATCTTTGTATATATTTGTAAATTTATCTGTCTAACTTTCTGTCTGTCTATCTATCTATCTATCTATCTATTTGACACTTTATCTGTTTATCTATCTATCTATCTATTTGTAATCTATATGTCAATATATCCATTTATCTAAATATCAATCTTTCTGTATATCCATATATCTATATTATTGTCTATCTATCTATCTTTCTATCTATTTAACTAATAATCTATCTATTTATTTTTCTTTCAATAAGTCTATCAATATGTTTATAAATCTGTCTATGAATCTATCAATTTGCCTATCAAACCGTGTATCTATTTTTCTATCTGTCTGTCTATCTGTATGTCTATGTATTTATCTATCTATCTATCAACCTATTTGTATGTCTATGTATCAATCAATCAATCTATCGATCTGTCTGTGTGTCTATTGATCTATCTATGTATCTATGTGTGTGTGTATATTTCTATCTATCGGCATATCTGTATGTCTATCTATTTGTGTATCTATCAATCTATTTATCTTTTTATCTATCTCTTTATCTATCTGTCTGATTATCTATCTATCTATTTTTTATTTGCCTTTCTTTTTTCTATCTTTTAATGATTCTATCTTTTTAAAAATCTATCTATATATCTGTCTATATATCTATCTATATATCTATATATCTGATATCTTTTTATCTATCTATCTATTTATCTATCTGTCTATCTATATATCAATCTATCTAACTAATGTCTAATAATTTATCTATCTATCTATAAGTCTATTTATTTGTTTATCTATCTATTTATATTTATATATGTCTATCTATTTGTCTTTCAATTTGTATATCAATCTATCTATCAATCTATCAATTTATCTATCTATCAATTTGTCTATCAATATGCTTATCAATCTATATATTAATCTATCTATCAATCTTTCTATCAATCAAATTATCTATCTATCTATCTATGTATTTTTCTATTTATCTATTAATCTATTTCTCTATCTATGTATATGTCTGTCTATCTATCTATATGTCTATCTATCTATCTATCTATTTGTATGTCTATCGGTCTGTCTGTCTATATTTTTTTCTATCTATCTGTCTATTTATTTATCTATCTATTCGTCTTTTTTTATATCTAGTTCTCAATCAAATTATCAAACTATATATCTATCTATTTATCAATCAATCAATCATTCAATCAATATATCTATCTATCTATATAATAACCTGACTAATTATCTATCTGTCTATCTATCTATCTGTCTATTTAATTATATGTCTATTTGTGTGTCAATTTGTCTATTTATCTATTTATCTATCTCTCTATCAATCTGTCAATCTATATAAATTTCTTTATACCTATTTGTCTATCTGTTTGTCTATCTACCTCTCTCTCTGTCTGTCAATATATCTATCTATTTATAACTATCTATCTCTCTCGACCTAAGTATATAACTATCTTTTTATCTATTTGTTTATGAATTTCTATATCTTTCAATCTATCTATTTATCTATCTGTCTGTCTATATATCTTTCTATATTTCTATCTATCTATCTATCTATATCTTTATCTCCATATATCTCTATATATCTATCTATTTGTCTAATAATCTTTATATGTATCATTCTATCTATCTGACTAACTATCTCTCTATATTTCTATCTATATGTCTATCTTTCTATCTCTCTATCTTTTTATCTATATATTTGTCTATCAATCAATCAATCTATATATCAATTTGTCTATCAATATGCATATCATTATGTCTATCAATCGATATATCAATCAAATTATCAATCTTTGTATCTATTTGTCTATCTATCTATCTAATTATCTATAAATCTATCAATCTTTCCTATCTATCTATCTATATGTTTATCTATATGGCTATCAATATGCCTATCTATTAGTCTATCTATCTTGATATTTGCATGTCTATCAGCCAGTCTATCTATCTTTTATCTATCTATCTATTTGCATTTGCATGTCTATCAATCTTTGCTATTTGCATGTCTATCTATCTATATGTCTGTCTATCTTTCTATCGATTTATCTATCTATGTGTAAGTTTATTTGTTTATCTATCTTTCTATCAATCAATTTTTTAATCTATATTTATATCTCTGTAACTATCAATCAATCAATCTATCTATCTAATAATTTACCTCTTTTTCTATATTTCTATATATCTATCTATCTATCTATTTGTCTATCTATCTATTTAAACATCTATTTATTTGTCTGTATATTTGTTAATCAATATGTCTGTTATTTATTTGTTTATCTATGTATCTATTTATCTATTTATCTATCTGTCTATTTGTCTATATATCTATATGTTTATCTATTTCATTATTTTTTTATCTATCTATCTATCCATCCAATTATCTATCTATTTATTTATCTATTTATATATCTATCATGCTATCTATCATTGTGTCTATCTATCTATATATCTATCATATATATATGTCTTTCTTTATGCCTATCAATCTGACTATATATCTATCTATTTGTCTATCTTTATATCTATGTATATATCTATTTAATACTCTATCTATCAATCTATCTATCTATATATCTATATGATCTGCCTATCTATTTGTCTATCATTCACTATAAGAAAAATCCCATATAGCTAGGGACAATTTCCTAGCTATATGGGAGATTTTCGTTGCTAAATGGTAAATAACGACGGAATATCAATGGATCGTGTCCTTTTCTAAAGTGCTTCTTGCTAAATTTTAGCTATGAAATTTTCCATAGCTAAAAAATTAGCAACAAAGAATTCTCTCGTTAAAAAAGAAAAATTCCGTTGTTAAAATAACAAGATAAACAAAATATTTTATCGCTAAACAAAAATAACTATGGCTGAATCCCTAGCTAAAGTTCCTAGCATTAGAAAATTAACGATGAAATATCCGTCGCTAATTTTAATATTTTCCTAGATAAATTAGCTAAGGAAATTTCCTTCTTTAAATTAGCGAGGGATTTTTCCCTTGCTAATTTAGCTTGGGAATTTTTCTTAGCTATTTTAATTTCAAAAATATTTACATAATTTAAAAAATTTAAAAATTTTTTAATTAAATAATCTATTATTTTTAAATCATATTGAATAAAAATACAAACTATAAATAATTTATAATAAACAAAAAATAAAATCATTTAATAGCTTATTCAAATTCAATATTTTACATAATTGAAACAAAAAAATAACAAACTTTTATTTTTATTCATCAATGTATCTACCGACAGTGCATAAAATATAATATATCCATTCATTAATGTTGATTTCTCTCCCTCAGCTCCTTCGATCCTCATTTTTCTACTACGACAAAGCTGTCCGAGTCACGACACGTAATGTCTAGTGAAAAATCTCATCACTTATAGAAGCTTTGTATGAGGAACAATGCGGCATCATATCTATAAGAAAATTAAACCACTCAGTCAAAAAAAAAGATATGTTTTGATACATATATAATCATGTAGTATATATGTAAAATATACTAGAAATTCACTCGTACATATATTACTATAGTACATGTAAATATAAACAGCGGTATTAAGTGTACATATAAACTAAGTAGAAAAATACACAGTATATATCTACATAAAATACTAGAGTATTAAATGTACGTATATAATGACTTTATTCGGACGTATATATCTCAATAGGTGCTATTGCTGCTGCTCACGCTACCGCTCCTGCCACTGCTACCATTGCCGCTGTCACTGCCAATACCATTGCTGCTATCGTAGCTGCTGCAGTCACCGCTACTCCCGAAGCTGCGGCCACTGGCCACAATGCGGCTGCCGCCACTACCCCCACAGCCGGAGCTGCTACTACATGTTGTTGCGGCCACTTCCACCGCTGCTACCACCATCGCCAATGCTGCCACTACTTCCTATGATGCCGTTGCTTTCTATGCAGCTGCTGCTACCGCCACTGTTGCATCTGCTTCTGGTGCAGCCATTGCCTCTGCCTTCTTCCTCTGCTCCCTCCACTGGCTTCGCTATCTCTGCTGTCTCCACTTCCACTGCTGCCGCCCCTACTGACGATGCTGCAGGTACTACTGCTGCCACTGCCACTATAGCTACTTCTTATGCCACTGCCGCCTCTACCGTCACTACAGTTGCTGCCACCTCTACTGTCGTCGTTGCCGCAACTACCTTTGATGATAATAGGCTTTTACATACCTATAATAGGCTAAAACTCTACCCAAAAATTTTGGACAAACATGAACATATTCACAGATATATAAAAATAGTTATTATAGACTTGAACAAACAAAAATTACAGTTGAATGTAATACAGTTTAAAAAAAATTAATTAAATAATTTAATATTTTAAAAATAAATTTACTAAAAATAGAAACTATAAAAGAAAATTTTAAAATAAAAAAAAAATCATTCAATAACTTATTCTAATACAATATTTTAAATAATAAAAACAAAAAATAATAATAAAAATTATATTACATATTATTAATCAATGTATCTACCGAATGTGCATAAAGTATAATCTATCAATACATTGATGTTGCTTTCTCTCCCATTACTCCTCCGATCACCAACTTTCCACTGTGAAAAAGCTGTTCGAGTCACGATGCTTCATGTTTGTTGAAATATGTATATACTTATACAAGCTTCGTATGGAAAACAATGTCGTACCATATCTGTAAGATATTTAAACCACCAAATCAAATTAAATAAAAAATAACTATATTTTGATAAATATATATTACTGCATTAAATATGTACATATATACTAGATTTCACTCGTATAGTTATTACTGTAGTATATGTACATATAAACTACAATATTATGCGTACATATATACTGAGTACATATATATACTCAATATATGTGTGCATAAAATACTATAGTATTTATATGTACGTATATACTAACTATATACGTACGTATATACAGCATATGTTGCCGTTGCTGCTGCTACTGCTCCCACTACCGTTGTTGCTCTCGCTATCACTACCTTTGCCGCTGTCGATGCCACTGCCACTACCGCTACTCCCGCTCCCGCTGCTCCCGTCGCTACTGATGCTACCGGTGCTGCTGCCGCAGCTACCGGTGTTGCCGCCCCTACCACCACCACTGCTACTGCCTCAGCCACTACTGCAGCCACTACTGCAGCCACTACCACTGATGCTGCTACTTTTGTTGTTGCCTCTTCTATTGTTGCTGCCACTTTTGCCGCCGCTGTCACAGCTGCCAGTAACGTCGCCTCTACCGCTGATGCCGGTGCTGCCGCTGCTGAGGTCGTTGTCTCTTCCGCTACCACCACATCCATTGATGTCGTCTCTACTGCTACTGCCGCTGCTGATTATGGGCTTTTACATACCTATAATAGGCTAAAACTCTACCCAAAAAATTAAGAGACATAAAAATATATTCACAGATATATAAAAACACATATTATAGACATGAGCAAACACAAATTAAAGTTTATTCTCATACAGTTTCAATAAAAATCCAAAAGATGTCTAGTAATTATGTTTAGAGATAAAAAGAGTGCAAAAAATAATGTTTTTAAAAAATAATGATAAGATAAGCTAGCCCGCTTTTTTATAAAGCTGAAATCGGTAAATATGTGACCCATGCATTGGAAGGACCGTTGAAACGTCATAATGCTTTGAATTAGGATTTTTTCTTTTCTCTCATATAATGTGTCCTGCAAAGATTCATAATTTGGTTAATTGAAAAGCAAAGAACAAAACCAGAATACAAAAAATGGATACTTGCAACAAAATATCATAATTATTTACTACACATAGACAAAAATAAATAACAATCCATAAATAATTCTCATACTTAATCATCATGATAATTTATAGGGATTGCTAGCCTTTCTTGCGAAGATTTGCAGTTGGATCTCGGAATGCTATCTGATTCACCAATGTCGCTAACCGTGACTCCATATTGGACATCTGCTGTTGCATTGCTTTTTTAATTTCTTTAATTTCTTGCATTTCTTCCATCAAATTAGTTATCTGCTCATCCTTCTTTTTAAGTTCGGTCTCCATATCTACAATACATTTATTTGTTTTCTGTGCTTGTTGTTCGACCGCCTCATCCATCATTGTTGAGATAGATGAATTAGAAGCATGACTGCTACAACAAAATATCACTTTCTTAGAGCTGATTCCAATTCCATACACTTACTGCTACATTCGACCTCCTATTGTCTCCAAATAAATTGGATCATAGTCAATTGGTTGAAGATTCATAGAACCCACAACTTGTTGATGAGTAGCTGTTACACGTTCCTCCATTAAGTCTTGAGATAAAAAGGAGATAAAAACTATTCTATATTTACAAAAAATAAAATAAAAATTTTGCATTCAAAATAAATTTTATAATGTACTGTAGTTTTATAAAGTCTAATTAATATAACAATTTCTTACTGCAATTATCTGAGACTTGTTGTCAACATATTGATCATCCACTTTCTTCACATGCATCTTCCTGAAAATCTCATAGAAATTTGGATCTCGACCTATTTTTCCAGCCTATAATATGTTTTTATTAATTCATAAAAAAACAAATGATAAAAAAATGTAACAAAATTATTAAAACCATGCAGAGATTATATATAATGGACTATTAAGACAAACACAAAATATAGATATGTTTAGAATTTTAAATTTGTACTAAAT
The DNA here is from genome assembly GCA_029783825.1 of Sapria himalayana. Lineage (NCBI taxonomy): Eukaryota > Viridiplantae > Streptophyta > Magnoliopsida > Malpighiales > Rafflesiaceae > Sapria > Sapria himalayana. The sequence continues at coordinate 33,882 of JAREIK010013508.1, forward strand.
CTCAAGTGTGCTCAATGCTCGACTTTGAACCTCCTATGTGTCGACAGATTCCTGTACCTAGTCCAGCAACCTCACTTCATCGATTTTTTGCTGGAAATATTTGATTTTTTCTTCACATCTGGCTCCTCCTAATAATTAAGCCACATGGGCTAGTCTTCCTCGGATATAGAATCAGTCTTTCTTTAATTTTCTTTAATTTATGAACAAAATCAAAATATCTTTGAGCTGTTTTGATCTCTCATAATGACTTTATCTTTCCATCAAATTTAGGTGGCCATGTGCAATGATTCTATAAAAAAATGACAAAAAAATTTATTTTAACAATAAGAACATAATTATTTACTGCTTGAATAATAACCAACATAAAATTTAAATAATTAGATAATTATTTTTCAAATCTTTTGTTTTGTTATTTTTACTTGAAAGTCATTAAAATATGTCTCCTTTGTCGATTGAGAAACTTTCTTTCAGGTGAGCTTAGGCATCAGCCATTTTCTTGAAAGTCTCTGTAATTATCATCGAACACTTGTGAGATGGAATAAAACTGTACAAATAAATAAATAACATAGAAAACAAAAAAATCATAACAATATAAAAAAACCACTAATAGTAACATCAAATTTTTTTTTCAAATCATTTTTACATTTTTCATTTACCTCTCATCCATAATATCAATTTCTAACTTTGCACTACCTTCAGAAGAAGGCACAACATTTTATGATATCATTGGTATTGTAAATGGGGGAACAATCAGTGTAAATTGTGGTGTAGAGATTGAGATGGATCAAAAGTGTGAGCAGGAAGCACAATCGGTGGTGGGCTTACATCTTATAAAGGTGTTAGTAGAGGTATCAATGATGATTATGGTGATAGAAATGAAGATGGTTATTGTGATGTTGAAGTTAGGAATGCTGGCTATAAGGTGGTACTGATTCTATAACATTATGTAACATACCAATTGAATTTGGTCTATTTTTGTGTCCACGTCCAGCTCCCCCCTGACCACGTCCTTTAGGCATCATCTACTGTACAAAATAAAACAAATAACAAAAAATAAAAAAATAATTAACAAGCATGCATTTTCAAATAAAACACACTGATAGATTTCAATAAAATATAAAATGTCTTTGATAGTTTAAATTTATGGTAAAATTATAACAATTTTATTATCGGCATCACTGTCATCCGCCAATGGATATTCTGATATTTCGTCTGATTCTTAAAGAAGTTCGAACTCATCTTCAGATAGAAATTGATCATCTTCAATTTCTATTGTGTCACCATTTGAGTCACATAAATTTTCTGGATCTTCATCTATATTCAAATGCTCAATATTATTTATGTCATCTTTTTGGAATGCCAAGGCAATTTCTACGTTCGCACTTTTTTGTTGTGATAGTGATACTTCAAATTTTGATCGTGCTTTGATCTTGCAAATCGCCCACCAATCTCTCTTTTCATGACATAAACTCGAATATGTACAATAATATACTTGAGTGGCTTGAACTGCCATAATAAATGGCTCATTTCGATTATATTTTTGTTTATGGTTAACATTCACTAGCTTATAATTTGAATGAATCTTTGTGTGCACATTTGGTGTAAGATCAAACCACTCGCACTTAAATAATACAATCCTATTATTTTCGAGTCCAGGATACTCCAACTCAATAACTTCTTTGAGTTGACAATAATAATTAATCTCATCAACACTATATCTCACGCCTTTAATGCATACACCACTATTCATTGTTATTTTAGAAGAATCGTGCCTGATTGTGTGAAATTTATATCCATTAACAAAATACCCAGGATAGGTTGTCACATATCAAAATGGGCCTTTACTTAGATTCTGAATAAAAATATTTGAATCTCCATTTGAAGGATCAATTACCTGTGACATTAATTAAAAAAATTGATATTAACAAATAAAAGATAAAAATAAATTAAATAATTCAAAATTTTAAATATAAAAATTCTCACATAATTTTTGAACCAATTTGAAAATTCATTTTCTAGCATATAATCGACATCATTGCTGGAAATTGATGGTTGCATATGTTTTAACTACTCAACATAAATACTGCACAAATATAAAAAGAGAAAAAGAAATGTATATCAATTTTTAATAATTCCTATTAAAGATAAAATTCATCTATAATTTAACCTACAACCATTTTGTGTATACATACTTAATGTATAGTGCAACCTCCCCATAATTAAGTAAAACGTAGCTTCTGGTTGCTTTGTACTCTTAATCTGGCATACATCTTTTCATTACTCTTCTAAATGCTCTACCATGGTGCTTGAAAATAGATAATTTGTCCATAGAATCATCTTCTACAATCACATGACCTTCATAATTCCACGACACATTTCAATTCTTTGTATTGACATGATCATCAAAATAATAAGAACAAAATGATGATGCTTCTTATACTAAATATGCATTGCAAATTGAACCTTCAACTTTCTTCTTGTTTCTAACAATCAATTTCGACTTACGAAGATACCTACAACAACAATGTTAGGTTTCAATTTGATTAAATTAAAATATTACTTAAAGTATGAAATAATAAAACACAACAAATTATATGTATTTACCTTTCAAAAGGATACATCCACCTGAATTGCACTGACCCTACAATCCTTGCTTCATATGCTAAATAGACCCGAAAATTCTTCATTGAGTCAAAAAAACTCGCTGGGAATATCCATTCTAGCTTACAAATAATAAGTGGAATGTCATTCTCCAGCCTCACCATGTCATCTATTTTGATTGTGGTTGCAATTAGATGTTTGAAAAACAAACATAGTTATGTAAGGACCTTCCAAACACTTTGTGGAATTAATTCACGAAATGTAATAGGTATTAATCTTTACATAAATTCATGACTGTCATGACTTTTCATTTCAAATAAATTAAGATTCTTCATATCCACGCATCTACCCATATTTGACACATATCCATCAAGGAATTTCAAATTTTTAACTCATTCACATAATATCTATTTTGCCTTCTTTTCAAGTGTGTAGCAAGATTTAGGGAATTTTCCTATTTGCTCATTCATTTTCAATTCAGGCAACCGACAGTAATCATTCAGCTCTTGTCTTGATTTTAAAGTGTCTTTTGTTTTTCCATCTATATTAAGGATAGTGTTGAAAATATTGTCAAAAGTATCTTTTTCAATATGCATTACATCTAAGTTATGACGAATTAAATTGGACTTCCAATATGACAAGTCCCAAAATATACTATGTTTCCTCCAGCCAAATAATTTGCTTATTGGTCCATTACTTTTAGTAGCATCCTTTTCAGGTTACCTTTTTCAAACCCAAACTATGAATTTCTGTAATAATATCATCTCTTAAACGAATAGCTGGTACAACTATCATCATAGTTTTATTTCATCGAAATGCAGTTCTATTTCTTTGAAATTGATGATTCATAGGTAGAAACTTATGATGGTTATCAAACCATGACTATTTACCACTAAATTTGAGGGTAAATGCATCAGAATTTGTCATGCAATATGTGCATGCAGATCGTCCTGTAGTACTCCAGCCAGATAACATTAAATATGCAGGAAAGTCATTTACCATCCACATAAGAGCTGCCCACATAATGAAATTGTGCTTCTTTGAGATATCATATGTATTCATGCCAACATTCCATAAATGATTTAACTCTACAATAAGAGAATATAAAAAAATATCGAGCATGTCTTTCGGATTTTTTGGCCCTTGAACCAATATTGACAAAAACATATATTGCTCGTTCATATACAACCATGGAGGCAAGTTATAAGGCATCACTATCACTGGCAATGTTGAATACTATTGTCCATATTGCCCAAATGGCTAAAATCCATCAGTGTAGAGATCCAATCTCACATTTTGACTTTCTGCTGCAAAATCTTAATGTATATAAATTAAAATGCTTCCAAGTAGGTGAATCTGATGGATGACACATTACCCCTTCTTCAGCCTCATGCTCGAAATGCCACCTCATATCATTTGCTGTAGCATTTGATGCATATAGTCTCTATAATTGAGGAATTAATAGAAAATAATACATCTTTTTAAAGACAACCTTCAATTTTTGTTGCATATCTACAACACGAGGTGCCTTCCTAAATCGAGGATGATCACAAAACTTACAGCTAATTAAATCACAATCACCGCCCCAATATAACATGCATCTATTTAAATAACAATCAATTTTTTTCACTGGTAGACTCATTCCTCGTAGTAACTTCTTAGTGTTGTAAAAGTTATTAGTGATCAAATTATTATCCGGAACAATCTCATTCATCAGTTCTTTCACCTGCTCAAATAATTTTTCAGACATATGATTTTCTGACTTTATGCTCATTAGTCGAGCTACAAGTGACAATTGTGAATGTGTTTTACAACCAGGCCACAACTCTTTATCTGGAGCTTTAAGCATTTCATAAAATTTCTGAGCTTCAAGATTAGGTGGTTCATCCATGTAATCCATATTGAAGTCAACACCAGCAGCTTCCATGATCATTCTATGATATGTGTTTGATAATTCTTCACCACAAGAAAATGATTAAATACTCTCATTTTGGTCAATATTAAGAGCCATTGTACATTCCCCATGATAAATCCAAACAAAATAATTTAGCACAAAGCCATATTCTGCCAAATGATATCTTATAGTGTTTGCATCATGAAAAGGAATATTATGACACTTGCGATGATTACATGGACACTCAATTTTTTCTCTATCCATCAATCTCAATTGATTACATGCAAAATTGATGAAAGCTTCTTGCCCAGTCAAAAAATCATACTTTAAAAATCTATTAATTACCCTTCTGTACATCCACTAACGATCTGAGCTCATTTTGCCCTGTTCTATTTACAAGAAAAAATACCCTAATCATTATTTTGAATAAAACATTCTATTACTTCAAAATATACAAAGAATAAAATAAAAGTACTTACAGATGAATATTTAAAATTTAAATATCATGAATATAGAGGCAAACCATTTGCACAATCTACATTAATAGATAACGTAATTTTTAGCACGATAAAAATTAAAAGATATCACAAGTATACTAGATAAAGAGTGCAAAGTACAAAAATGCACAAGAAATGAAAGTAAAAAAATACACTTAATGTTTGAAGGAGGAGAGGGAGCGAGAGAGAGAGATAAGGTGGGAAAAGATAGGGGTAGAAAAATCAGGAGACGGGGGGAGATATAGAAAGAGGGAGATAAAAGGAGGGAGAGAGAGTGGGAGAGAAAAGGTGAAAGGGAGGGGGAGAGAGGGAGACAGAGAGAGGGGGGTGGAGAGAAAGAGAACAAGCTAGAAAGAAGAGCCAGAAAAAAAATAACCCGAGAGAGTGTGTGACACAAAGAAAAAGAGGAAGAGAAATACAGAAAGAATTATAGAGGGAGAGAGACACATAGAGAGTGCAGTGTTAGAATGAAAAATTATATAAAAGAAAATATAAGTTCTTTTGTACAAACCTATCAAATATTACAACTTTTTTTATACATAAGTTCATATTTGAGCTTGAGGCCTAAGGGCTAGGATTAGGTAAGAGTACGACCCTTATTTGTATTATACCATATATGAGCCTGATCAAAGGACACTCTCATGCTATGTGCTTACATATTGATAATATTATATCATTAGCCATTTTATTTCAAGTTGGTGCAACAAAATAGTATTATCCCATATATAATTATATGTTAGGATACATATAGTAAATGTAGTTATAAATAGTTACATTTAGTTTAACATATAATTATATATAGATATATGCATACAAGTAGTTATAAGTAAATTTAAATAAATGTATACAAAGTTATAAACAATTATAAAGATTTACATATATGTATACATATATGTTTTCATAATTAAAAATAAAGTTATATTTATTTATATAGAGTTTTTATAGTTATACAAATATTTATATATAGTCATACACATTTAGTTAAATATTATGTTGTATTTTTTTATACATATAATTATAAATATAGTTACATATGGTTATACATATAGTTACACATATAGTTAAACTTATATTTATAAATGTATGTGTATATATTTTTTTCATATAATTTCATATATTTATAAATATAGTTATATATAGGTATGGAAATGCTAAAATACATTTTCTATACTAATATATAAAAATGTATATTAAATACATGTTGTTATTTATATATTTAAATATAGTTATGTATAAAGTTTTTATAGTTATACATATAGTAAGATACAATTTGTTATAGTTATATGTTATTATACATATATTATAAATAGCTATTAATATTTTTATATATTTAAACATATAGTTATATATAAATATATTCATACAGATAGTTATACACAAATATATAATGTTATCAATAAATATATAGATTTACATATATGTATACATAGTTATAAATATAGTTATATTTAATGTTGTAGAGTGTTATATAATTATAAAAATATTTATATATAGTCATACAAATATTTATACATAATTATACACATATAGTTAAATATTATATTGTATGTTATTATACATATAATTATAAATATTGTTAAATGTGGGTATACTTATAGTTTCAAAAATACTTTTAATTCTAAACACTTAAAATGATCAAATCCTACTTGCATTTTAATGATAAAGATTTTTGAATCCAAGATTTCTAAAAAGTTACTAGTTGGATGGTTGGTGGCATCATTAAATGGGTGTAAGCCATGGATTTTAACCTATCATTTTTCTTTGAAGAACTATATTTTGGTAAACTCTATGAGAATCAAAATTTGATTCTTGATTTCTGAAACTATTATTTTAGATTTAAATTTTTTAAAAACTTATGTGAGACAAACAAAGCTGATGCATTTCGGTGCAACAAAAGTCGATAAAAGTTATAATATTATAGGAAAAAATGTTAAGGGGAACCAACATGAAAATAATTATATTTTTTACAATTTTTAATTTTAATATAACATTTGGGGACTCAAATCCAAAATATTTATGATTTGGGTCTTCCAAATTCTTATACTGATAATTACCTTCTTTTTTTCATACAGTATGCATATACTCAAGTATGCATATGAGTTTATGTAGAAACTCATTATTTCGTAAACAAAAACATATGCATATAAAGTTCATAAATACTCTGTATGCATCAACATATCCATTAACTCGTTTTTGCATACTGAGTAAGCTGAAAAAAATTTATGCATAATGTTTTTTTTAATATATTGGGATAATTATGAGTATCCGAATATAGGTACTGAAATATAACCCAAATCATAAATATTTTTTTTGGATTCAATAACATAATTATCCATTATGTGTGTGTGTGTGTGTGTGTGTGTGTGTAGATTAAGGATAATAATATTAAGAATTATTATTATTATTAGTGTTGTGGAGGAATTCCATTTTTTTTTTTGCAAACTTAGATAAAAGTTAGTGCTGTTTTTGGATGCAACAAATTATAAAGAATAGTACTTTCATTGTCAAGAAAATCTATTTAATAAAATTTTAAAATTGAACTAATTTAAGAAAATACTTCTCAGAGTAATATTCCTACATTTTAGTGGTATCAATGCATAATATTAAATTGTTTTTGTTTTTTTATTTTGTAATTTAAGAGATGCAAGCCTAATATTTTTTTCTATTCGAAGATCAAAATGATTAGGATTTCTTGTAATGCATGTAATTGCTACTTAATAGCTATAAGGCTATTCTAATTTTTTCATCATCGTAAACTTTTTCTCCTTCTCTTATTGCTTCTTCTTCATCTTTTTCTACTTCTTTTTCTTGTACTGCTACTACCACAAATGAGTATCTACTTTCAAATGAGAATGCTCATTTATAGATGAGATTATATTTCTCTATGCTTTATCTTTAACATGGTCTATAGTATATGCCATTATACTTTCTCATTAATCAAAAATAAAAATATAGATTATAGTTCAATTGAGAAAGCCTACTAATAGATGAGTATTTAATTGCAAATAAAGTATAAAGGGTAGATTAATTACCAATTATGCAAGATTAATAAAAGATGAGTATCATCTTGCAACATATAGAAATCCATTTGTTAGAGCATATGTTTGAGTAGTTGATTTGCCATTGTTGACAACTTCCTTGATTTGATAGAGCATAGTGATATGTGTATCTCACACATCAACCATGATACAACATCAATATATATTTTGTTACAAGGTAAATGGTCTTGAGGTTGGTAATATATGTTCTACAAATCATCTCCATTAGAGAAACTAAGGTCTTGAAAGATTAACTATGGTCTCTTTTAATGATAATATTTTTTATATGACAAGATTAATCAATCAAAAATTTTGGTTACCTAACAACAACAAATCAATTGAGCAAGCAAAGACATGAATATTCAATTAATATCCCTTCCAATCTCAAAAGATTATCAAAAGATAACCATCAATGGGTTTCAAACCAATCTGAAAAATATTATAGCTCAAATATCAAACCAGTTAATTAAATATGATAATTTTGAATTAAATCACAAAAATATTTTTCATTTTCCCAAACTAGACTTAATAGAGTTGAATTAATAAATAGAATATATATATATATATATATATATATATATATATATATATTCACTTTATTATTATTACACACACGCGCGCACATACACACTTCAAAAATTATGAATAGATTAATCAAAATGGCTTTTCTAGATTTAAAAAAAAATGATGTTAAATGTATAGCAAATAGTAATTTTAATAATACAAAAATTATTAAACACATATACACACTACCATAAAATAAACAAACCCAACAAAAAACTTACACTATCAAAAAATACATTGCTAAAAAACTTACCATAAATAACACAAACTATGATCATACATACACTCTCATTTTATCATTCATAAAATAGCAAAATACAGATTAAAACTATTTGTTTTTGAATAATTATTCTAAAAAATTTATTTTTTAGAATAATTATTAGAATCAGCTTTTTGTGCTCTTCATGCTATATAGATAATAAATCAAGAACATATGCATTTTTTTTTGCTCCTCACTCAAAAACACCAGTGAACAAAAACATTAGCAAAATGCCATGAATAATTGAAGTTTTAAAAAGAAATATTTATAACCATAACAAAAAAAGATAGCAGAAAATTATAGCATCAAATCACCCAAACCATGATAAAGAAGTTCACCCACTTAATACCAACATGCTCAAACAATGCATAACAATTTTTTCATTTCACATCTATGGTAATAAAAAAATTATAGATATAATTATGTTTAAATAGTTTATGTGTACTTTTTTATAGATATATATATATTGTTATGTTCAAACACACTTATTTAAAGCAAACTTTTATTTATGTATACTATTTTTGCATACAGTATGTTGTAGTTATTTATATTGAAACATTTTTTAATTCAGCATACCTACTATGCACCATCAAAATCCACACAATGACAATGCATTATATCACAAATGCATGAAGTATGTATATAATTAAGTATATATACACAATCCAAAAACACCACGGTGAATAAAGGAGAAGAATTTTGGAAACATTAAAACTAAAGCTTAATTTAAGTTAATCGATGAAAAATAAATGTATAAAACATACCTCAAATCAAATAAAAATTAAAACTTAAACCTCGAAATCGAATATATGTTGAAGCATCGGTGTCAAGGGATGGATGGCCTTCTGTGGAGGTTCGCGTCACTTAAGCATCGGTGTCGAAAAAGATAATCGGTGTCGGAATAGATAATAAAATTTTTTATATTTTTAATTATTATAACATTAAATAAATAAATAATATATATATATATATATATATATATATATATATATATATATATATAATCAAAAAGACTAATTAATTGTATTCACTATAAAAAATTTTTCGAACAAAATAAATGTGCATGTTGCAAGGTACAAATGAAAAAAAAACACCTTAAAATTTTTTATTATAATATTAATATAAACAATAAAAAAATATGATTAGCCTCATAAAAAAAATCAAATAGGGACAAAATTAACTAACTCCATATAATAAAACATAAATGAAAAGATGATTTGCCTTCTAGTCACTTGCCTAAGAATTATAAAATACTATTAATGTTAAAAAATATATAAAAATTTATATTTTATCGTTTAAAATTTTTTAAGTCATATTTATTATTTTAATAAAAAATTAATGTTAAAAGCTAATAGTCAAAATATTACTCAATTGTTTAATTCGTATACATTTTTTTAAGAGCAAACATCTAAGTATTTATTTATAAATATTAATTTAAAAGTTTTCTATAATAATAAAATTTTTTTACTTATAATAATATTAATTTTTACTAGTTTATTCGTCAATTCAGATAATTTATAAATTATTTTCTATTTTATTATACAATGAATTAATTTACATTTATATTAATAAAAATATTAATATATGTTAATTTAATTATTTAAAAAAAGAACAAAATAACTATACTTATTAAATTTAATATTTAATGTTACTTTAATATAAAAATTTAAGTTTCTAATTTTAAAATTTTAGAAAAATTTTTTGTATAATTTTATAAAAAATTAATACATCATAAAAATTGTTAATTTAGTCCTTATTAATATATATAATTATTTTTTGTTTTTGGATATTTTTTTAAATTATTTATTTATAATATAATTTTTGTATGATTTTATGAGGAGAATGTATGTTTAAAGGATTGCACATATATTGACCATTAACATACATTTAATAAAAAAAATTAAATAAAATATTAAAACTAATAAAAAATACAAAAGATTATATAAATAAATAGTGGTTAGGTAAATGCCGTCGCTAAATCCGTAGATAAATTATGGATTTTATAAGGTAGAAAAAATTCGTAGCTATATTACATATTTTATTAGCTCGAGAAAATCCGTCCCTAAATCATAGATTTTATTATCATGAGAAATTCCATCGCTAAATCGGTCGCTAAATCATTAATTCTATTAGCAAAGAAAATTTCGTTATACATCCATCGCTAAATCATAGATTCAATTAGCAAGAAAAATTTTGTCACTAAATCTGTCGCTAAATCATGGATTTTATTAGCAAGGGAAATTCCATCGCTAAATAATGAATTTTATTAGCAAGTAAAATTCTGTCGCTAAATTCGTCGCTAAATCATCGATTTTATTAGCAATGGAAATTCCATCTCTAAATCCATTGCTAAATAATAAATTTTATTAGCATAGGAAATTCCGTGACTAAATTCGTCGCTAAATGATAAATATTATTAGCGAGGAAAAATCCCTCGCTAAATTTGTCACTAAATAATTGCTTATATTAGCGAGTGAAAATCCCTAGCTAAATCCGTCGCTAAATAATGGATGGCATTAGCGAGGGATATTCCATCGCTAATCGATCTGTAAATTTCTCGCTTTTCTTGAGCGGAATTTAAGAAAATTTTCCATCACTAATCCATCGCTAAATTACGTCACTAAAAACTCCGCTTTTCTTGAATGGATTTTACGAAAAACTTACGTCACTAATCCGTCACTAAATCCCCCACTTTTTTTACAGAATTTACGAAAAATTTTCCGTCACTAATCTGTCGCTAATCCGTTGCTATTTTTTTTTCTAAAAAAACATTAATCCCTTGTTATTCCCTAGCAAATCCAATACAATTTAGCTAGGGATTGATCCCTAGGAAAATTTTCCTAGCTAAAACGAATTTTTATTGTAATGATTCTATCAATTTGTCTATCTACCTATTTATGTATCTGTTTATCTATTAATCTATTTATGTATCAGTATGTCTATCTATTTATTATCTTTCTATTAATCTATCTTTCCAACTATCTATATATCTATATGTCTGTCTATATATCAGTCTATCTAACTATCTAATCGTATATCTATCTTTAATTCTATATATCTAACTATCTATCTATCTATTTGTTCATATGACTTTCTATTTGAATGTCTATAAGTCAATATGTCTGTCTATCTGTCTGTCTATCAGTCTGTTAATCTATCTGCATATGTATCTGCCAGTCTATTTGCCTAACTATCTATCAGTCTATCTATCTGTTTATCTATCTATCTATCTCTCTATATATCGCTTTGTATATCTAACTATCTATTTGTATGAGTATATATCTATCTATCTGTCTATATATATATATATATATATATATATATATATATATATATATGTATGTCTATCTGTTTATCTATTTGCTTGTCTATATATCTGTATATCTGTTTCTTTATATGTATGTCTATCTATCTATCTATCAGTCTGTCTATCTGAATGTCTTTCTATCTATCTGTCTATCTATCTATTTGTGTATCCATCCATCTATATGTCTAACTATCTATTTATCAATCTATCAATCTATCTATCTATCAATTTATCTATCTATCTATATTTTTGTATAACTATTTGTCTATCTATTTATTTATCTATCTATTTATCTATCTGTCTATATAAATATTTGTATATCTATCTTGTCTATCTACCTATCAATCAATCTGCCTGTCTATCTTATTATCCATTTGTCTTTTTTTAGATTTGTCTATCTATCTATATGTCAATATATTTTTTTAATTGTCTATATATCTTTCTTTCTATTTGTCTGTCTGCCTATTTCTCTTTTTGTTTGTATATCTATCTATCTATATGTCTATCTATATGTTTGTTTATCTATTGGTTTATTCGTCTATTTATCTTTCTTTTTATATGTCTGTCTATTTGTCTATCTTCTATTTGTTTTTTTTGTTTGTCTATCTATCTATCTATTTGTCTTTATCTTGACTATCTATCTGTCTATTTATCAATCAATCAATCAATCTATTTATTTATGTTTCTATTTATATATCTAATTATCTATCTATCTATTGGTCTATTTTTCTGTCTATCTTTCTCTCTATTTATCTATCTTCTATTTATTTTTCTGTATATCTTTCTATATATCTTTATGTCTGTCTATCTATCTATTTAATACCTACCTACCTATCTATTTATCTATCTATATAACTGACTAACTATATGTATATATATCTGTGTATAAATATGTCTAACAATCTATCTACCAATTTGTCCATCAATCTATGTATCAAATTGGATATCAAATTGGCGATAAATCTATCTCTCAATCTATCTTTCAATCTAATTATCAATCTGAATACCTATTTGCCTATCTAATTTTAATCTATTTATATATTTTTCTATCGATTTGGCAATCTATTCTTCTATATATATATACATATATATATATATATATATATATAATCTAGCTATCTATCTTTCTTTCTAACAATCTTTTTATCTATCTTCTATCTATTTATCTTTCTATATACTATAAGTCTATATATGACTATATATCTGTCTATCGATTTTATTATATATCTATTTATTTTTCAATCAATCTATCTATCTATCTGACTAATAATCTGTCTATTTATCTCTCTATATTATTTGTTTATCTACTTTTTTATCAATTTGACTATATATCTATCTATCTATTAGTCTCTTAATCAGTTTTACATTATGCCTATCAATCTATCTATCAATGTCTATTAAGCTGTTTATCAATCTGTCTATTATTATGTATATTAATCAGTCTATCTATATGTCTATGTTTATGGCTATCTATCTAAATATCTATCTTTCTATCTATCTATCTACCTACATATCTATCTATCTATCTATTTGTATTTCTATCTATCTGTCTGTATGTCTGTCTATCTGTCTATTTGTCTATCTGATTATCTATCTGTCTATTTATCAATCAATCAATCTATCTATATACCTATCTATTTATCTATTTGTCTATATTTTCATATTACTATCTGTCTATTTGTCTATCTGACTATCTATCTATCAATCAATAAATCTATCTATCTATTGAAAATATATATCTATCTTTTTATCTATTAATCTATCTATCTATCTATATGTCTATATATTTGTCAATCTATCTAACTATCTATCTGTCAATCTATCTTTCAATATATCTTTCTATCTATCTATCTATATGTTTATCTATCTATCTTTCTTTCTATCTTTCTATCTCTCTATCTTTCTATATTTTTATCTTTTTGCCTATCTATTTGTCTATATATTTATCTATCTATATATTTATTTTATATCTATCTGTCTATCTGTCTGTCTATCTATCTTTCAGTCTATCTATCAGTATATTTATCTGTTTATCTATTATTTACCTTTCTATATACTATATGTCTATCTTTATGACTATATATCTGGCTATCGATTATATTATCTATCTTTTTATTTTTCAATCTATCTTTCAATCAATCAATCTATCTATCTATCTATTTTACTAATAATCTGTCTATTTATTTCTCTATATTATCTGTTTATCTACTTTTTTATTCATTTGACTATCTATCTATCTATCTATCTATCTATTGGTCTCTTAATCAGTTTTACATTCTACCTATCAATCTATCTATCAATATGTCTATTAAGCTATTTATCAATCTATCTACCAATCTATCTATAAATATGTCTATTATTATGTGTATTAATCTGTCTATCGATATTTATATGTTCATGGCTATCTATCTATATATCTATCTATCTATCTATCTACCTATCTATCTATCTATCTGTATGTCTATCTATCTGTCTGTATGTCTGTCTATCTGTCTATTTGTCTATCTGATTATCTATCTGTCTATCAATCAATCAATCAATCTATCTATATATCTATCTATTTATCTATTTGTTTATATTTTCATATTACTATCTGTCTATTTGTCTATCTGACTATCTATCTATCAATCAATCAATCTATGTATCTATCGAAATATATATCTCTCTATTTATCTATCTATCTATATTTTTATATTACTATCTATCTATCTATTGATCTATCTATCTATCTATATGTCTATCTATGTGTCAATCTATCTAACTATCTATCTGTCAATCTATCTTTCAATATATCTTTCTATCTATTTGTCTATCTATATATTTATCTATCTATCTTTCTTTCTATCTTTCTATATTTTCATTTTTTTGCCTATCTATTTCTCTATCTATTTATCTATCTATTTATCTATCTATTAATCTATCTATTTATCTATCTCTATATTTATTTTATATCTATCTATCTGTCTATCTATCTATTCATCTTAATGTCTATCTATCTTTCTATCTAATTATTTATAAATATATCAACCAATCTATCTTTCAATATATTTACTAATCTGTCTATTAATCGGTGTATCAATCGGGCTATCAAACTATATATCAATCTGTCTCTCAATCTAACTTTCAAAGAAATTATCAATCTGACTATCTATCTAGTCTATTTATCTATTAATCATTCTATATATTTATCTATATATTTGTATATTAATCTATCTATTTATTTTTTATCTATTTATCTATCTATCTATGAATCTATCGATCTATCTATCTATATTTCTTTCTATCTTTCTATCTATATGTCTATCTATCTTTCTATCTACTTTATATCTAAATATCTATTTTTCTATTACTATATATTTCAGTCTATTTATATGTCTATATATTCGAATATTTTTTTATCTATCTATATCTCTATCTATTAATCTATTTGTCAATCTATCTATCTAATAATCTATCTATATATATGTCTATCTATCTGTCTATCTATATTTATATCAATTTATCTATGTATTTGTCTATTTATCTGTCATTTAATCTGTCTTTCAATCTATCTATCATTCTCACTATCAATTTGTCTATCAATCTTTCTTTAAATCTATATATCAATCAATCTTTTAATCTATCTATTATAATGTCTATTAATCAGTATATTTATATGTCTATCATTCTATCAATCTTTCTATCTATATATCTATCTATCTATCGATATATCTACATATCAATCTATCTTTCTATTTATCTATCTATCTATCTATCTATTTATCTACTTATCTATATATCTATCTATTTGTCAATCAATCAATCAATCAATCTCTCTATCTTTATGTATATATATCATTCAATCAATCTATCTATCTATTTGTCTATATATCTATCAATATATCTATTTATCTATATATCTATCAATATCTCTATTTATCTATCTATCTATCTTTATGTCTAACTATCTATTTATCTTTATATCTATCTATTTATTTATTGATCTATCTATCTATCAATATATCTATCAATTTTTTTACCTATGTCTCTATCTATCTATCTATCTATCTATTTATCTTTCAAAATATCTAAATGTCAATCAATCTATCTATCTATCTATTTATCTATCTATCTATTTGTATATATATCGATCTATTTTTTTGTATATATATCTCTCTATCTATTTGTCTATCTATCTGTCTGACTATATGTCTATCTATTTGTCTATTTATATATCTATCTATCTATCTATTTGTCTATATATTTGTTTATCTAACTATCTATCTATATATCTTTCAATCTATCTATCTATCTATCTATCTATCTATCTATCTGTCTGTATGTCTCTCTGTATATCTATCTTTCTATCTATATATCAATCAATCAATATGTTTGTCTGTCTATCGATCTATCTATCTTATCTTTGTATGTATGTATCTAACTTTCTATGTGTTTGTCTGTCTATATATCTTTCTATCATTATGTCTATCAATTTGTCTATCAAGTAGTCTATCAATCTCTTTATCAATTTGTCAATCAATCTGTCAATAAATTTGTATATCAATCATTATATAATTCTATCTATCTATTTGTCTATCTATCTATCTATATATATGTCTATCTATCTATATATCTATCTATTTATATATCTGTCTATCTATCTATCTTTCTTTCTTTCTGTATATCTATCTATCTATGTTTATATCTATTTGTGTCTCTATATGTCTATCTATCTATATGTCTATATATCTGGCTATTTATCTCTCTATTTATATACCTTTCTAATTGTATATCTATCTATCTATCTATCTTTATATCTATCAATCAATTAATCCATCTATTTGTATATCTATAATATATCTATCTATTTGTTTATCTATCTATCTATCTATCTATCTTTATATCCATATATTTATCTGTTTATCAATCAATCAATCAATCAAACTATATTTATACCTATCTATCTATATATCTATATAGCTCTCTACCTACCTATCTATCAATTTGTCTTTCTAATTATTTATTTATATCTCTCTATCTGTCTTTCTATATATCTATCTGCCTCTCTATCAATCTATCAGTTTATCAGCCTATCTGTCATTCTTTATATATATATATATATATTTATATTTATTTATATATTTATTTATATTTATATTTATATTTATATATCTATCTATCTATCACTCATCTTATCTATTTACCTTTATATTTGTTAGTTTTTCTAAATGTCTATCTAACAAATAGGAAATCAAGTTATTATCAACAGGTGGTATTGCAGGTTTAGGTTGTGCATTATGATGCACGATTGGGCAAAGTTACTATTGGTGATAATAATGAATTTAATAAATAGTAAAAATTTTGCAGACAATATCAGCATGTTAAAAGATGTGTTCTCAATTCTCATACACAGTGTTTTGCAAGAATTGTCTAGAAGAATATATATTTTGTAGACAATAATGACTACATTTGAAGGATAAGTGAAAATAAAAAAAATCTATAGAACAAAATTTGGATTCTTGAAAATATAGATGGAGGATTATATATACTAGAAAAATCAATATCAACCCCTTCTGAGGAAGATGTTAGAGTCTATGAAGAAAGAAGAGCACATACTAGCACTTGAATTCATCTGAAATATGATATCTTACAAACTTACTTTCAATATAAAAAATGAGAAGAGCATAGTAAGGCTTACGATGGCTCTTGCTAGTATATACGAAAAACTAATTGATGTAAAAAAAGTGCACATGATGAGGTGTTTTTTCAATCTGAAGTTGACAGAAAGCACATCAGTGACCCAACAACTCAATAAAGTCAACACAATCACAACCCAAATAAGTTAGTTTGCTATTGAAGTCAATGATGAAGTATGTGCATTGATACTTCTATGTTCTCTATCAAAAATTATCATATTACAATTATAGTTGCTCATAGTTCATCAAGAACTAATAAATTGAAATTTGATGATGTTCAAGATCTAATTCTCAGAAAGGAGATTCAACAGAGATAGGCACGTGAAACATCAACCTTTTTAGAATAATATACAAAGTTAATTGAAAGAAATTCAACCAAGAGAAAATGTCAAAGCAAATAAAAAACAAGAGCTCTAAATCTAAGAATCATTGTAATTATAATAGCTCAAAGACCATTAAGTATTGAAATTATAGAGAGACAAGACACTACAAAAATCAATGCAAGTGTTATTATTTTATAGCATGGTAAAATGTATCACGAGTATATGAGTTTAACAAGTATTAAAGTTAACTCTATGAATCTGGATTATCATTTCATAGATTTTGATTATTTAGATTAATTATCAAAGTTTCTTCATTATCTAAGCTTACAATAAGTAAATAGTTTATAGTGTTTACTCAAGTAAACAATTCTATGGTTAGCTTACAATAAGTAAACAATATCAAGTCCATGGGTATAAAATTTATGAGTTAATGGCTATAGAGGTGATAAAATATGTGAGAGCTACTCATCCATATTGGTGGAACTTCTCAAACCCATCAAAAAGTCATCGGCATCAATTCATGTAGGAAATAATGTATGTCAGATGAGCTAGATATCTTATATATTTTAATCCAGTATGAATCATATTGATAGTCAATGCTAGGGTATTTACAAGGGAGCCTATCCGGCATTTAAATAAAACATAGTAATTAAAATATAGTCAAGCATATACATGTATTTAAATGTCTTGTAAATTAGTATTAGTATACATAAAGCCTATTACATTTTTATTTGAACTAATTGAAAACCGATCAATAAATATTTACAGATCTTAATTTGACATTAACATATATTAATGTAACTATACTTTAAATTTACAAATATTAAATACACTCTTACATTTTTATAAGAGTGTGTGGTTTTCCCTATACATAAAGTCATGTATAAAATATAGTTTACATATATTAATTTAATTATACTTATTGGGTAGGCAAGGCATTATGGAATAATAGATATTTTCATAATGCAAATTTATTAGACGTGTATTTCATAATGATGACTTACAAATTTCAAATATACATTATTAATATCCTATCATAAAGTCAATATATCTTTATTTGTGTAAAATATGTATATAATGTTATATGTATAATACTAATTATATTTGGAATACACGACATGTATATTGAATGTATCAAAATAAAATTATGATGTATATATATATATGTTGTTATATTTATATATAGTTATGTTTATGTAAAGTATTTTTATAGTTATAAATATAATAAAATACACTTATATATTTATGTGTTATATACACACTGCCCAACACAAAACACCCATTTTGTGTTATATACGATTAAGTTTATATAAGCAATCCAATTATAATTAAATTAATTGAATATGTATTAAAAAAAAGTAAAATTAAATTAACAGAATATGTATTTAAAAAAAGTGTAATTAAATTAAGTTTATATTAGCATACCTACTGCCCAACACAACAAAAAAGCATTAGGTATGTATCACAATAAGTATTATTAAATTAATGTATACGATTAAAGAAAAAGAATTTCAGAAAAAAAAATTAACAGAATCAATACGCATTAAGATAATCGATGAAGAAATAGGGTAGAAAACGTACCTCAAATTAATAACAAATTATCACTTAATTTGAATATGTTTATGTTGCGTCGGTATCGAGAGAAGAATGGAGGACTGTGGAGTAATTATGTCGCTTATTCTTCAAAAATGTCCGGAGAAAGATGGAAGACTTAGTCTCGACAAAATAAACATTAAATAACAAATTATAGATATTTCCAAAATATTTATATTTTTAATTATAAAAACATTAAATAAATAATATGATATATAATATATATATATATATATATATATATATATATATATATATATATATATATATATATATATAATACAAAAAGGCTCATTTATTTTCTTTACTATCAATATTTTTTCAACTAAATTAATGTGCATGTAGCAAGGTACAAATAAAAAATATACACCTTACAATTTTTTATTATAATTTTAATTAAACATAAATATATAAACAATTTAAAAAATATATATGTTTATCCTTATAAAAAAAATCAAATAGCTATAAAATTAACAAACTTGATATAATAAGGCATACATGAAAAGATGATTTGTCTTATATCCACTCTCCTAAGAGGTATAAAATACTTTTAATGTTAAAAAATATATAAAAATTTATATTTTATGGTCATAAATTTTTAAGAATTCATCATATTAATTTTTATGAAGATAATATGTAATAATTTTAAAGTCATAAAATTTCATATTATTTGATACCATTTATAATTTTTATAATTCAAAAAATTAATTAAAGAGATAAGATAATTAAAAAAAGTTATATTAATTATTTTAATAAAGACAGAATATTAAAAGTTAATTGAAAAAATATAACTCAATTGTTTAATTCTTATAAATTTTAGTAAGGGAAAACATATATGTATTAATTTCTAAATATTAATTTATTTTTTTAACTTTAATGAAAATATTTATATTTTTATTATATTTCAAAATTTTCAAATTTTGTATTATTTATATTTTTTAAAACTTTCCTATATACTACAATACATATGTACGTATATACTACAATATTATATGTACATATATATAATTACATAGCCTCAAATGACACAAAACTACAACAAATTAGTATTATCTCATTTATACTTTACAAAGGTGGAACAAAACTTTGCTATCAACATAAATAAGAAATACAAAGATTATTTAAATTTTGGAAAATATCTCTAAAAAATATAGAGAAAAACCTGGAAGACAAGCCACGAGCCAGGCTTGGGGCATCAAAGTTCACATCTTGCCTCCCCGTAACTAGAACTCTCTATCAATCCCAAGGCTTATAAGGGGGTTGTTCTGCACCGCCATGACTGAGTTGATAAGCTAACAAAAGAACTAGCAGATGAAATTGAGACTGATCTTTTGTAGCAGCAACCATGAACAAATAAATAGGAATCTTGAACATAGAAAAAATGAGCACTCAACCATGCTAATGTGAAACACAAAATGATGAATAAATTATTAGAATAATAATTTTGAATAACTATAATCTAAGCAATCCTTGTCTTACATATTTAAAACAATGACATAACAAAATTTTATTTCATCTTATCATCAATGTATCTATCGATAATGCATAAAGTATAATCTATCTGTGCATTGACATTGCTTTCTCATCCTCAACTCCTCTGATCACCATCATTAAGCTGCTACAAAGCTGACCGAGTCACGGTGCATCATGTCTAGTAAAATAAATCCCTCACTTATACAAACTTCATATGGAGAACAATGAGGTACCATATCAATATGAAATTTAAATAAGTGAATAAAATCAAAAAAAAACAAATAACAAAAGTTATGTTTTGATAAATATATAATACTGTAATATATATGTTCATATATACTATAGTGTATATTATCATATATTACTGTAGTATTATATGTACATATATACTGAGTACGTATATACTCAATATATATGTACATATAATGCTGTAGTATTATATGTACAAATACTATAGTAATATATGTGTGTATATATGTACGTATATATAGCATTTGCTGCTACTGTTGTGGCCGCCACCATAGCTGCTACTACTATTCTTGCAGCTGCTACTACCGCTGCCCCTACTGATGCTGCCATTGCTGCCATTGTTGGTTCCATAGCCCCTACTGTAGCTGCCACCGCTACAGCTCCTACCGGCACCACTATTGTTGCTCCAGCTATTGTTGTTGCTGCTACTGCCGCTGCTGCTGCCGCAGCTGCTGCCACTGCTGCCGCTGCTACCGCTGCTGCTACTGCTGCCATAGCAACTGCTGCTGCTGCCTCAGCGGCTGCTGCCGCTGCCATAGTAGCTGCTGCCGCTAGCTACCACTGATAATAAAAGTGGGAATGGTGATGATGCTCGACTAATGTACTTCCCTACCAACCCCGCGTTTTGAGATTGAGCGAGTTTTTGACGTGGCGGTGAGCTACTTCTCCCTAAACAAGACCTGATATTTCTCTTGGCACTTGCGGCCTATAAAAATCAGGTAATGATACAATTCTCCTTCCAATTGAATATAGTTTTTTGAGATGTAATAAACTTACATGTGACTACACGAGCATCATTATCATCATCCTAATACATAGTATAATTATAACTAATCATTACAGTGCCTACTACGAGAAAACATATTTCCTCATATATACGCTTTGTACCATGTGATAATTACATATCTACACAATTACTAAAAGATTTAAGACCAACCTATGGCTGCCTGGCTGGACTAAATAAGAAATATCTTCTTGCCACAATTTGGGAATGGTCTGATATTCATGACTTCTATGACCTACATCGGTAAGTAATGCATGATGATGACCATACCAGGCCGAGCAATTATATATTCAAATGCATGTGTGTGTGTGTGTGTGTATGTGAATGGGCGTGTATGCATGACAATATATACATGTCTACAAATAAATATATGCACCCACTTATGTACATACTCATTATATACCTACATATATACTCAGTATATACTTATGTATATACCAAATATATTCATACTTATATACTCAGTATTTGTACATATACAATGCATGTCATGCACCACATGACTGAAAATAAAGATCAGCACACCACAAGAGATAACACATGAGGCCCAAAATTGCACTGCCAGAACATCCAACTCTGCATGGTAAGTAGAAACCTAGTATCATTAACAAATTGCACAAGCTTCATACTTTACGAAAATTTATTGCTATAAAATAAAAAAAGTTGCCCAGTGAAAATCAAAACAATACATGCCCAGAAAAACAGAATTTTTATCTTCCAAAATAAAACAAAAAAACAACACATGCCAAAACAATATAATACAATCTCCAATGACCTTGATGCTAATTCAATCACAACATGCTTTCTATCTTAAAAATCTAACAAGCTCTCGAAGATAAATTTCATCATGTATTACTTCTTCTGTGTGGCTTTGTACTTGGTCTCTTTTATAGGTTTGGTTGCATTAGGAATGAGACACCTAAATGCATGTATTTATATTATTGAACATGATATGAATGCAGGGGAAATAAAAGTGATAATACCACCACCACCACCATCATTTCAGCTAACATGTTGGAGACTGCCCCAAGACACCTGATGTTTTTTTAAATGAACAAAAGTAAAAGTGTTTGGAGTATGCCATCAATATAAGCACTACACTACATAGACAATATACCAGTGAAAAAAAAATACATAAATTAAAATTGTGCAATAAATATAATGAATATTATATATATTCAGCACCTCAAACTTCATTGAAAAAAGAAATTAAGATAGTCCATATAGTTTTCATTAAAATCTTTGCCAACAATTGTGATGAGAATGGCTATTGCCTAGCCTGGCACATGCCGAACCTACAATAGTCTAGGTCTGAACTAGGAAAGACATGCATTCCCTCGTCAGGGCCTGTCCATAGTTACAAATATAGTTGTATTTAATTATATAGTGTTATATATTTATACTGATATTTATATATAGTTATAGAAATATTTATATATAGTTATATACATATAGTTAAAAATAATGTTGTATGTTGTTTCACATGTAATTATACATATAGTTATATGTGGTTATACATATAGTTACACATATAGGTATACTTATATTTATACATGTAGCTATATATATTTTTTCATATTATTTTATATATGTATACATATAGTTATCTATAGGTATATATGTGGTAAAATAAATATTTTTATACTAAAATATAAAAATGTACATTAAATATATGTTGTTAATTATATTTTTTAATTTTAGTTATGAATAATATTTTATAGTTATACATATAGTCAAAGACAATTAATTATAGTTATATGTTCTTTTACCGTTGGGATCCAATGGCAAAAAGACAAAATAGAAAACAAACAAGCTCAGCTTACAATAGATTAGTGCAAGGTAAATGAGGTCTTGTATTTCAGGTGTGTAATATATAAATATAAATATAATTTGAATCCCCCTAGAACTAGATGATGTCATCCACATAACAGAACAAAACTTAGACAAAGTAGGCAACGATTAGATGCACATCCAGATATGTCAACAAAGTTTGCCTCATCATGCTAAATTTATTTATGACTTGCTGGAAATGTAAGTGGAAAGCCAATCAAGACCAACGTAGAGGCCATCGCCAAAGGTAGCACAGATGCTCTGAATGTACCAATTGTATTGGCGAAAAGAGTGAAGTCCTAGCTTGTCAGTAATTTCAGTTGCATTCATAGCATTGGGAAGATCTTGCTTATTGGCAAACACCAAAAAAACTACATCTAGAAACTTTTCCTCATTTAATAACCTATGCAACTTATCTTTAGCTTAAATAACACAATTTCTATCATTACTGTCCACCATATATATGAGAAATTGGGTATTTTGGAAGTAATCCCGACAGAAAGGGTGGATCTTGTCTTGACTTCCAACATCCCACATAGTGAAATTGATGTTTTTGTATTCAATAGTCTTTACATTGAAGACAATTGTAGGAATTGTGGTGACAATTTTACCAAGCTTTAACTTATATAGAATGGTTGTCTTATTACCAGCATCAAGACCTAGCATCAAAATCTACATCTCCTTGTTGGCAAATAGCCTACTGAATAGTTTTGTGAACGTCAACCCTATTTCTTTCACTAAACCTCAATCACTTTGTCATATGGTAGTAAAGAGATTTGAAGAGAGAAAGAATCAAAATCAATATACGTCAAGAGATAGTCACCAGAGAGGGAGTCCAACCTCTATATGTTCTTATACCTATAGTATATGTAATTAAAAATAGAGTTATATATAATTAAACATATAATTATATGTAGATATATTCATACAAGTAATTAAAAGTAGTTATACATAGATATATACAAAATTATAAAAAAAATATAGATTTAATTATATGAATACATACATGTATACATAGATTCAAATATAGTTATATTTAATTATATAGAGTATTACATGGTTATACAAATATTTATATATAGTAATACATATATAGTTATAAATATGTATGTAGTTAAACATATAGTTATATATAACATTTTTATAGCTATACATTTAGTAAAACACAATTATATATAGTTATATATTATTATACATATGATATATTTTCTTAAAAATATAAGTATATGTATAGTTATATATAGTTATATAATATTATAAAATTTTAAAAATAGTTATATATAGTTATTAATATAGTTATTAATATAGTTATTAATATAGTTATACAAATAGTTTACATAGTTACAAATATAGTTAAATATAATTATGAAGAGTTTTATATAGTTATACATATATTTATAAATAGTTATCATATACTATGATAACAACACGCTCTCAAATGCCCAATTGAATTACACCACTATAGAGAAAGATTGTATCAACAATCTTTTCTTTTGGCAAGTTAATATCATATTTAGTGGGAACCAAAGTCATAGTATATACTAAATATTCTATAATCAAATATCTGATAGAAAAGAAAGATGTCAGGCCAAGATTGATTTGATAAATTTTACTATTACAATAGTTTGAACTAGAGATATTTGAAAAGAAATGCACATATAATCAAATTAAAAATATCTTATAAAGACTAGAAAAATAAGATAGAAGGGTTGATGAAGAAGATATTAGATAGATTTTTTTATTTGAACAAATTATAATATTGAATAAAAATGTAACTCCATGGTATGTAGTATTGAATGATCCTTATCATTGCAAGTTGTACTCTGATCAAATTTTGAGGCAAAGTGTTACATATGGGAGATTAGTAGTATCCTGCAATAATATCACTTTTTGCTCCAACTCTTACGAATTTGTGGAATATGTTAATATTTATGTGCTCAAGTATTTTTCTTCTCAAAATTAATGTTGATATTTACATATATATATGCATTAATATTTTATGTGCATATACACTACCCTACACACACACACACATTTATACATCCATATACATTACTATACATTATATATCAGCATACACATTTTTGTACTTTTGTATATATTCACACATGTATCTACATTTTCAAAGTGGTGTGTATATACTTGTATGCATGCATATACTACTGTACATTCACACAAACACACACATATACCTATATACATAATGTATTTTTAAAGTTACACATAAAACTAATATATATATATATATATATATATATATGTGTGTGTGTGTGTGTGTGTGTGTGTGTAAATGTATTTAAAATTTTTTGATTTTGAAAATTTAATTAACATAAAATATTATATATTGTACACAATGTACAAAATATTATAAATTTTTATATTTAAAACAAATATTTGTGTGTGTGTGTGTGTGTATGCGCACGTGTGTGTGTGTGTGTATGTGTGTGTGTGTGTGTGTGTGAAGCATATTAATGTTTAAAATGAAATTATGAATTAAATATATGAGCTTCTATTTTATTCAAATTGTTGTTTTTTTAATATTTATATTAAAATAACTATCATTATACTAATATAAATAAATGAAGTTGGCATATTTGTAAATTATTTTATTTTTACAATAATGTTAAAAATGAAAATATAGTTCATAAAAAGATAATATTGTTTTTGTTTTTCTATATAATTTTTTTATTAAAATATTAATGTCCATGATAAATTTTTACGTGTTATTTATTATTATTAATAAATTTTTAGAAACTTTAAAATTATTTCTTTAATTATTTCTTTAATTATGTACAAACAAAACAGATTACCATACAAATATATAAGTAAATTTTTCTACAATTAATTTTTTTTTTATTTTATCCGAAATTTATAAATGACCATATAAATATATGACTCTCTTATTTAAAATTATTATTTTTAATTTTTTTTTTCAAATTGAATACATGACAATGTTTTTTTTGTAATTAATAGATACATTTCAAACATTGTTTATTTATAATAAATATAACATATTGCATATTATGAGGTGCAATTTTTATTTTGTAAATAAATTTTATTTTTAAAGTTTTATATTTGTAAAATGAAACTACATCACATATATATTTTAAAAATTTTTTATAATATTTATTTCACATACTTATTGTTATTTGTTTGAAATTTACAATATAAATTTTAACAATGAACATATTATTAGAAATCAAATTTAGTTAAATGATATTAAGTGAAACAAAAATACAAACCCTAAACATATTAAAGCTTAATGATTAATACAAACTTATAAAAATATAATAAAAATACATTTAAGGTTGAAAAAATTAATTTTAAGTTCCTAAAATATTTGGGAAAATGATAAAGATTTATACAATATCCAAAAAAACATGTATGAATGAGATGAATGATAGGAATGGATATTAAGTTTCTGAAGCATGTAGTTATACATGTTGTAGATGTAGTTATATATAATGTACACAATAAAAATTTAGGATTACTCCTAACAACCTAACCTGATCCAGAATCTTATTTGGGTATGATTTCCACCTCACATTGGTCTCACTACATCCATTCTTAGGTTTGATTTGTTGGGATAATGGTAGAAAACTATGTTCAAAGGTTTGAGAATCTAGAAAATGTATATTTCTCATTAAAATTATCATTTCTAATAATTTTAAAAAATGAGTTTGTACTCTTGCTTTTTAGGCATGCTTTGCAAGTGCTTCTTATTCAAGTGGATAACAATAGTCTTGTTTTGCATTTTTTTCTTTAAATAAAACAATAATTAAAAGAAGGACTCTGCTGGTAGAAGCTGATGATATCTCCAATTGGGGCTCCTTCATTTTTTGAAGCCTTCATGTTCAATACGATGGTTCATGTTCATGCCGAGGTGGATCATTTTCATTCTTCAGCAATAAATTATCAAGGTCGAGACTTGAGATGGGTCATTATTTTTTGTTTATGTTTTTTTATCTTAGGAAGGTGTGATACATACATATGGCTATGATTTCTTCACCGGTGACCATAGGAGCTAGGAGAGAGAAAGGAACGTCAATTTCATGAATAGATTATACTTTATGCAATGTCGTAAAATGTATTGATGAAGATGTAATAAAATTTTGTTATGTTTTTGTTTTAAAAATGTAATATATAGTATCAAAAAAAATTATTAATTACTTTTATATTTTGTTAATTATAAATTATGGTTTATAGTTTATATTTTTTAATTTAATATAAAAACTTAAAAATATGTAATCAATTTTGTTGTAAAAAATAAAATAGTAAAAATAATTTTGGAATGAAAATAGCTAGGGATTTTTCCCTCACCAATTTTGCTAGGGACTTTTCTGTAAATCTAAAATACGATCAAAATTAGTAAGGAAAAAAATAAATTTATCTAGGGAATTTTTCGTCGTTAAAAATTATTTGATAGGGAATTTTTGGAACATTAATTCTTTTTCCATGAGCACATTAGTTTTGGAAAACTTAGGTCATTAATCCATCTTTATTTTGTTTTAGCAATAGCGAAATACAATTTAGCTAGGGAATATTTCATAGTTATTTGGGATTTTTTTGTAGTGATATATATTTGACTATCTACATAATAGTATATCTATCAATCTATTTATCTAACTATTTGTCTTTCTATCTACCTATATATCTACATATCTATATATCTATCTAAAAATCTATTTTTCTATTTGTCTATCTACCTATCTATCTTTTTATCTATCTATCTATATATGTATCTATCTTTCTGTCTGTCTATATGTCAATCATCAATCTATCAATCAATCAATCAATCTATCTATCTATCTATTTTTCTATTTGTGTATTTATCTATTTGTCATTTTGTCTGAATCTATAATTACCTAATTTTATATCTTTGTAATTGTCAAAATATCTATCTTTCTATCTGTATATATTTTTAACTATCTAATTTTGTTTCAGTCTATCAGTCTATTAGTCAATATATATATCTTTCTATATATATATATATCTATCGATCTGTCTATCTATCTACCTATCTATCTATCTACCTTTTTCTCTATCTATTTGCATATTTGTCTATATGTAGATTTTTATATTTGTCTATATATCTATTTTACTAACTATCTAACTATTTAACTAACAATCGAACAATCAATCTAACAGTCTATCTATTTATCTATCATTATATCTATCTTCCTATCTATCTATCTATCTATCTATCTATCTATCTATCTATCTATCTTTCTGGCTATCTATCTATCTATACATCTATCTTTTTGGTTATGGATCAGTCTATCTATATATCCATATATATTACTATTTGTCTCTATGTATATCTGCCTTTATATCAATTCCCCTATCGACTTATTTTTTTTATCTAACTAACATTATTTTTTCTATTTGTCTATCTATCTACCTTTCTATCTATCTCTTTCTCTTTCTATAAGTCTATTTGTCAATCTATCTATCTCTTTATTTATCTATTTTTCTATTTATATGTCTATAATTATATTTGTCTATCTATCTATCAATCTATCTATCAATTAGCCAATATATGTATAGCTATCTATTTATCTATCTATTTGTCTATATATCTATTTATATAACTACCTAACTCTTTAACTATCAATCAAACTAACAGTATATTATTAGTCTATCTATTTAACTTTCTATCAATCTTTCATTCTTTCTATCAATCTAACTATCAATCTATCAATATGTCTATCTAGCTATCTATTAATCTGTCTATCAGACTCACTATCTATCTATTTATCTATATATCTATCTTTCTACCTATCTACTTATCAGCCTAATTATTTATCTCTCTATCTTTTTATATATCTATTTGTGTATGTATCTATCTACCTTTTTATGTGACTTTTTATCAGGCAATTTGTCTATCTATCAATCTATTTATCTGTATATTTATCTATCTGTTTAACTATCTATCTATCTTACTATCTTTCAATCTATCTATCTGACTATATGTGTGTGTATATATATATATATTTGTCAAATTATCTATATTTTTATCTCCTTATCCTCCAATCTACTTTTTTGTCTATCTATATATAAGTTTATTTGTCATTCTGTAAATCTATGTATCTGTCAATTTGTTTAATAATCAATCAATCTATCTATCTATATGTTAATATGTCTAATTATCTAATTATAAATCTATTTGTCAATCATTCTATCTATCTATTTATCTATCTATTTATCTATTTATCTATCTATACATCTATCTAACTATATATAGGTCTATCTATCATTCTATCTATCAATAAATTTTTCTATTTGTCTATCTATCTATTTGACTATATGTTGATATGTCTATCTATTTATTAGTTTATCTATCTATATATCCATCTATCTATCTACCCATCTATCTCTCTACCTATCTCTATATCTATTTGTGTATTTATCTATGTGTCTATCTATCTAATTGTATATATATCTATTTTCCTAACTATCTAACTATTTAACTATCAATACAACTATCAGTCTATCAGTAAATCTATGTATATTATTTATCTATCTATGTATCTATCTCCTATCAATCTATCCATCTTTCTGTCTATCTATCTATCTATCTAACTATTTGTCTATTTATATATCTGCCTATGTACTCATCAACCTATCTACATATTTTAAGATCAGTCTATCTTTCTATCTATCTATCTATCTATATCTTTATCTTTCTATTAGTCTATTTTTCAATCTATGTATCTATCTATCTATTTATCTATCTATCTATTTATCTATCTCTTTATATGACTATTATTATATTTATCGATCTGTGCATTAATCTATCTATTTTACTATCTCTATATCTATCTATCTATCTATCTAATTGTCAATATATCTATTTGTCTAACTATCTATCTATCTACCTCTATAACTATCAATCAAACTATCATTTTACCTATTTATCATTCTCTATATCTATCTATCTAACTAACTAACTAACTAACTATCTAACTAACAAACTAACAAACTATATATCTGTCTATCTATCTATCTTTGTATCTATCTTTTTATTAGGATATTTGTCTATCTATCAATCTATCAATCTATCTATCTTTCTATTTATCTATTTTTAAGTCTATCTAACTAACTAACTAACTAACTATCTATCTATCTGTCTATCTGTCTATCTACCTTTGTGTCTATTTGTCAATTTAGATATCTAACAATTTTCCAATATATATATATATATATATATCTAATAATCTATCTATGTTTTTATCCTATTATTTATTAATCAATCTATCTGTCTATCTATTTATTTATATATCTATCTATTTATCAATCCATCTATCTATTTGTCTATCTGACTATCTTTCCATTTATCATTCAGATGATTTATCTATCTATCTAACTATCTATCTATCTATCTAGAAGCCTATCTTTACATCTATCTATGTATCTGACTATTTTTCTATATATATATATATATTTATTTATTTATATTTATAATTATATATGTTAAACTATTTATATTTTTATCTGCTTATCCTCATATTAGCTTTTTTGTCTATCTATCTATATGTTTTACTATCAATCTGTAAATCAATTTATCTATCTATTTGTTTAATAGTCTATCAATCTATATATCTTTCTTTCTATCTAGCTATCTATATGCTAATGTGCCTAACTATCTAATTATATATCTATTTTTCGTTTAATCTATCTATCTATTTATCGATCTATCTATCAATCTATTTATCTATCTATCTATCAATCTATTTTTCTATTTATCTATCAATCTATCAATCAATCTATCTGTCTATCTTTCTTTCTATCAAACTATCAATCTTCCTTTCTAATAATCTGTCAATCTGTCTATCTATCAATCTATCTATTTGTTTATATGTCTATCTATTATTCTATCTATATGTTAATCTATCTATCTATCTATCTGGCTATCTATCTATATGATTATTTTTGTATCTATTTATCTGTTTGTCTACATATCTATCTATCTATATATCAATTTGTCTATTTGTTTATTTTTTTATTTATCTATCTATGTGTCTGTATATCTTTCTTTTTCTATATCTATGTATTTATATATCTATCTCTTTGTCTATCTATCTATCTATCTGTTTGTCTGTCTGTATGTCTATCTATCTATGTGTCTATGTATATAATAGTCTATCTGTCTATCTATCTATCTATATAAGTTTCTATCTTTCAATCTATATATCTCTACATCAATCTATCTATCTATTTGTCTATCTCTATATTTATTTATCCATCTATCAATCTATCTATCTATATGTATATTTGTTTATCTGTGTATCAATCTATCTATCAGTCTATTTGTCTATCTGTCTATGTATATCTATCTATCTGTGTATCTATCTATATATTTATATGATTATAATTTTATCTTTCTAACTTTCAATTTGTATATCTTTCTATATGTCAAACTATATTTCTTTTTATCTATCTATATGACTATTTCTCTATTAGTTTTTCCATCTATTTCTCTATCTCACTATCTTTCTATTTGCCTATTTGTATATCTTACTATCTTTTGATATGTTTATTTATCTATTTATCTATATATTTATCTATTTATAAGTCTTTCTATTTATTTATGTATTTGTATATATGTATAACTAAATATATAAGTATCTATTAATTTATCTTTCTATCTATCTGTGTATCAATCTATCTATCTATCTATCTTTCTGTCTATCTATCTATCTATATATGTGTTTAACTATCAATCTTTCTATTTGTATAATGTCTATCTGCTTGTCTAATTATTTATATATCTATCTATATATCTATCATTTTATATTTTTATCTCTCTATCTTTTTATATGTTTAACTATTTATCTATCTATCAATATATCTCTCTTTATGTATATTTGTTTATTAATCTATCAACCTATTGGTTTATTTGTCAATCTGTATATCTATCTATCTAACCATTTATCTAGCTAAATGACAATATGCGTATCTATGCATCTATCTATCTATTTATATTATTGTTTATCTATATGTCTAACTTTTTTTTATCTATCTATCTGTATATATGGCTATTTAATTATCTATCTGTCTGTCACTTTTTGTACCTATCTATCTGTCTATGTCTTTGTGTCTGTGTCTAGGTGACTATGTATCTATGTCTATATGTGTCTAAATGTATGTGTCTATGTGTAGATGTGTCTATTTCTATATGGGTCTAGGTGTCTATCTGTCTATGTATATATCTACCTATGTATATATTTTTCTATCTATCAATCTTTATAATATATATATATATATATATATATATATATATATATATCTATCTGCATATCTATTTATTTGTTGCTCTATATATCTATATATGTTTCTATTTATCTTTCTATCTACTTGCCTACGTGAATATCAATTTATTTTTCATTCTATCTATTTTTCAACCTGTCTATATAATTATCATTGTATCTATCTATATGTATGTCTGTCTATCTATCTATCTATCAATTTGTCTTTCTATATTTCTATCTATCTATCTTTCTTTCTATCACTCTATTCATCAATTAGACTATCAGTCTATCTATCTATTTATCTAACTATATAAATGTCTATATAATTATAACTATCTATCTGTTTATCTATCTATCTAACTATATTTCTATTTGTCTATCTATCTCAAAGAATATTACTCTATCAATCTTTTAGTATATAATTCTATTAGTATATGTGTCTATATATTTATCTATCTATCGGTCAATCAATCTATCTATCTAATAGTCAATTTGTCTATCTATAAACTTGTTTAACCATCTATCTATCTTTCTGTGTGTTTATCATTCTATCTATCTATATGTCTTTTTATATTTTTAAGTATCAATCATTCTATCTATAAATGTATATATGTATCTATCTATCTATCTATATATCAGTATATATGTTTATCTGTCTATCAATCAATCAATCAATCAATTTAGCTATATATATTTCTATATATCTATCAATTTGTGAATCTATCTATATGTCTATCTATCTATCTATTTATCTATGGATTTATTGATTTGTCTATCTATCTATCTAACTATCTATGTGTCTATATAACTTTTTGTTTTTCAATGTATTTATTTGTTTATCTTTATATATATATATATTTATTTATAATCATATGTATCTATCTATATATTTATCTATTTGTTTATCTTTCTATCTATCCATCTATCTTTCTATATTTCTTTCATGTCTTTCTTTATATTTTTCTATCTATTTATCTATGAATCTATCTATCTATCTATTTGTCTATATATCATATTTCTAATTGTCTAATTATCTATCTATCCATCTATCTATCTATATATCTATCTATCTGTATATATGTAAATCTGTCTTGCTATCAATCATTCAATTTATCTATTTATCTATCTATCTATCTATTTGTCTATTTGTCTATATGTCTATTTGTATATCTATCTATTTGTAATCTATCTATCTAACTATATATTTATTTTCTTGTCTATCTATGTATATCTATCAATCTATATATCTATGTATATATATATATATATATGTGTGTGTGTGTGTGTGTGTGTGTGTGTCTATCTATCTATCTATCTATCTATCTATTCTTCTAACTGTCTATATGTTTATCATTCTATACGTCTACTTGTCATTATATCTATTTGTCTATCTATCATCTCTCTATCTATCTATCTATTAATCTATCTGTCTATATATTTATCTTTGTCTCACTATATTTTTCTATCTATCTATTTATCTTTTGATCTATCTATATGTCTATCTATATATGTCTCTATTTGTTAATCTATCTATTTATCTATAAGTATAGATATCTATTTATTTAAATTTCTTTATTTTTATCTTTTATCTATATATCTATCTGTCTGTCTAAATGTCTATTTATCTATCTATATAATGTGTCTATTTATATTTTTTTCGTCGATACATTTATCTATATAACAATCTATTTGACTATCAGTAAATCAATTTATCTTTATATCTATCTGTCTGTCTAATAATCTATCTATCTATCTATCTAGTTTTTTATCTATTTATATTTCTGTCTATTTGTTTATCTATCTATCTTTCTATATATATATTTGTCTATTTGTCGATTTGTATATATATATATATATATATATATATCTCTCTCTCTCTCTCTATCTATACATTTATATTTATATCTATCTACTTGTCTATCTATCTATCTATCTATTTGACTATTTGTTTATCTGTCTAACTATCGATATGATGTTTTTCTATCTATATATCTATCTATCAATGTATCTACTATCCATATATCTGTCCATCTGTATATGTATTTTTTATCTATCTATCTATTAGTCTATCTATGTATTTATTTTTATAATTGTCTATCTATCTATCTAACTATTTATGTATCAATATGTTTATCTATCTTTTTATTTATTTATCTATCTGGCGATATCTCTACATTTCTATCTATCTATCTAATTATTTAATTATATTTTTGTCTATTAGTCAATCATTAAATCTATCTATCTATCTATATATATTTCTGTGTATTTATCTATCTATTATTATATCTATCTAACTATCCAAATATTTTTCTATCTATCTATCTTTCTCTCTGTCTGCCTATTTTCTATCTGTATATATATATCTCTCTATCTATCTATCTATCTATCTATATATCTATCTATGTGTCTATTCGTCTATCTATCTTTCTGTCTATTTAATTGCATATCTATATATTTATATATCTATCTATCTATTTGTCCATCTAATTATTTTTCTAATTCATTATATATTTATCTAACTATATTTGTAACTAATTAACTAACTATCTTTCTATCTATCTAAGAGTCAATCTTTTAATCTATCTATCTATCTATCTAATTGTCTAAATATCTTTCTATGTATTAGAATATCAGTAAATCTATATATTAGTTTATCTCTCTATATATCTATATAGCTATCTATCTATCTGTTTATCTCTCTATCTTATATATATCTATCTATCTATCTATATATCTAACTTAATTTTATCTCTAACTATTTATTTATCTATCAATCTATTTGTCTATCAATTAATATGTCTAATCTATCTGTCTATCTATTTATCTGTGTTTATGAAACTATCTTTCTATTTTTCTAACTATCTATATGTCTATATGTTAATCTATGTATATGTCTATCTAACTATTTGTCTATCTATCTATTTTTATAACTATATAACTAACTATCTATTTATATGTTTATCTATCTATATTTCTATCTATCTTTCTTTCTATTAGTCTTTCTATCTTTCTATCTATCTATATTTTTGTTAATCTATTTATCTATATATTTATTTTTCTATTTATCTATAAATCTATCTAAATCAATCTAATTGTCTATCTTGCTAGTTATGTATCTATCTGTCTATTTATCTCTTTTGTCTATCGGTTTATCTATCTATCTATCTATCTATATATTTGAATATATGTATATCTATCTATATATTTGTCTATCAATCTATCAATATATATTTGTCTATCTCACAATCAATATATCTATCTATCTATCTGCCTATCTGTATGTATATAAATCTATCTTTCCATCTTTCTATCTATCTATTTTTTATCTTTATATTTATCTATTTATCTATTTGTCTATGTCTCTATCTACTTATATATCTTTTTTTCTATCTATATGTCTATCTCTCTTTGTATCTATCAATCTATCTCTATATATGTGTCTATGTTTTTATGTTTCTATGCGTCTATGTGTCTATGTCTCTTTGTGTCAATGTGTCTATGTGTTATTGTGTCTATGTGTCTATGTATTTATTTATCTATCTATCTATCTATCTAATTGTCAATCTATATATCTATCTATCTATGTATCTACCTATCTATCTATTTTTCCATCTATTATCTGTATATATTTCTAATTATCTATCTATCTACTAGTTTATATATCTATTTATTTATTTATTTATTTTTGTATCTATCTATCTGTCTATTTGTCTATTTGTCTCTCTATCTAGATTTGTATCTGTCTATTTGTCTATCTGTCTATCTATTAAATTGTCTATCAATTTTTTCACTATCTTCATATTCATCTATTAAACTATCTATCTATGTATCTATATTCTATATGTCTATCCATCTAACTTTTTATCTATATATCTATCTTTCTATCAATCTTTTTATTTGTCTATATGTGTCTCTATTTATCTATATATCTATATTTTAATATATATGTCTATTATACTATGTATGAATTCATCTATCTATTTATCTATTAATCAATCAATCAAGCTATTTAACTATCTATTTGTTTATCTATCAACTTGTTTATCTTATTATCTATCTGTGAATTTACTATCTATTTGTCTATCTGACTATCTATTTATATGTGTATCTATTTATCTATTTATATGTCTATCTAAATATCTATCTATATGTCTATCTATCTAATTGTATATATGTCTAAGTGTCAATCTATCTATCTATGTAACTATCTCTCTGTCTATCTATCTATATTTTAATGTATGTTAAGTTATAAAATTCAAGTTATAAAATTCTTTTCTCATTAGCTTGAGAAAATCATTTTAGTTCGGGCCATAATCATGTCATGTTTATTTTGTGTTTGTGCAATATATGTTGTATTACAACTAGCCTAGTAAAATAAAAACAAACATATTTTAATGTATGTAATGCATGTTAAATTCGTTGTTTTACTAAACAATTAAAGATATCCCTCAAAATTAAAAATAAAGTCAATACAAGATGCCTACCAAAGTTTGATACTCATTACTACCTCGATCAATATTAGATAGGTTTGCCAAAGTGAAGTATTTTTATTTATCTTGGTAGACTACGATAGGATAATTGTGATATCCAACCTATTGAACTTTTGGTGAGACTTAACTAAGTTATCTCAATTAGATTGAGAACTTAGAAGCATAAAATTATGAGATGCACCATAAGATGGGCTAAGAAAAAAATATATTATTCACCTAATTATCCAAGAGTTCTATTAGATGTAATTGGTAAATATTACCTACCTAAATAGCTGCATTTTGGGCATTTTGCCAAAGGTAACTCAAGACAAGGTCAAATATGGATCTTGACATACTAAAGGATAAATTAAAAGAGAAAATTGAGGGATTGTTTTCAACCAAATAATTTAGTGGGAGGATAATTTAATAAACTTTAAATATGATACTAATTTCTGCATATGTTTTAGATTACCATGTCTACAAACACGTCTAACAACTTATCATTGTGATTTGTCCTTGAGAAGGACAAGCTCAATGAAGCTAATTTCTGGATTGGTATAGGAATTTGAGGATTGTCCTCAAATAAGAAAAAAAATTATATGTCCTAAAGTAGCCTATTCCTAAATCACCTACTCCTAATACTCCTCATGTTGATAAGGATGCTCATAAAAGGTATCAAGATGATATCTTGAATATAACATGCAGTATGCTTGCAACCTGAACTCTAAGCTTCAGAAGCAAGATGAGAACATGGATGCTTATGATATGGTTAAACATTTAAAATGACTATATCAAGAGCAAGCAAGGCATGAGAGGTAAGAGGTATCTAAGACCTTATTTAAATGCAAGATGATAGAAGTGAGCCCTATTGGAACTCATGTGCTCAAAAAGATTGGGTATATTGAGAATCTAGAAAGATTGGACATTCCATTGAGCCAAGAATTAGATACTGATTTAGTTTTTGCTATCATTGCCTAAAAAACTATAATCAATTTGTCATGAATTACAACATAAATGAAATTGCTAAAACTTTGCCTGAGTTGTTATGCAATGTGAGAACTACTAAATAAAATCTTAAAAAGATTATATCTATAATGATGGTGCAAAAGGGAAAAGGAAAACATAAATCCAAAGATAAGGGTAAACCCCAGACAAAAGGCAAGGCAAAATCTTCTGCATCGAAACCTAAGTGAGGGGTGGCTAAGGAATGTACTTGCTTCCACTATGGTCAGAGCAGACATTAGAAAAAGAATTGCAAACAATACTTGGAGAATCGAAAAGGAAGAATGGAAGTGAGACTTCTACCTCTGGTATTTATGTTATTAAAATCAATTTATCTACTTCTTCAATATGGGTATTAGATATCAAATGTGCTTCTCACATTTGTAATAATGTGCAGGATCTTAGAAAGAGTAGATCATTGACAAAAAGTGATGTGTTAAATGAGAAATGTATATCTAAACTCCATAAATATTTACTTATAGACTCATTTGATCTTCAATCAAATGAAGTATGCGAATCATTTCTATTATGAAAAATGACTATAACTAATTTTACTAGTAAAAAAAAATGGTGAAATGATTTGTTAGGACATATACATAATGATGTATGTGGCTCTTTCAATATAATAACTACAGAAGGCTACCAGTATTTCTTTACATTTACTAATGATATCAATAGTTATGGCTATATGTAGTTATTGAAAAAAAGTCAGAATCCTTTAAAAATTTCAAAGAATTTAAGAATGAAGTACCAAATCAACATGGAAAAGGTATTTAGATACTTAGATCAGATCAAGGTGGTGAATACTTAAGCCAATAGTTTCGTGGTCATCTAGTTTAATCTGAGATCATATCCCAACTCATTCTACCTGGAATACCACAATGAAATGGTGTATCAAAAAGGAGGAATCATACTCTGTTAGACATGGTATGATCAATAATAATCATAGATCTTCTTCTTTCCTTCTAGAGTATGTTCTAGGATAGCTTGATTCACACTTAACCATGTTCCATCTAAGGTAGATTACAGGACAACATATGAGATATGGCCAGTAAAGAGTACCAAATATCTTTCATGAGATTTAGGGGTGAACCATATGTTAGACGTCAAGTCTTAGAGAAACTAGGACTCAATCAGACAAATGCTATTTTTAGGATATCCCAATGAAACAAAAGGATACTACTTTATATTCACACACAAGGAAATGTGGTTGTCACAAGAAATGGTGTTTTTCTAGAAAGAGAAGTTTATTTCTAGAAAAAACTAGTGGGAGAAAAAGAAGATCTTAAAGAAATTTGAGGATACAAACTAGCATTGAGTCCAAGATTCTAAGAAATGGCTTGTTGCCATTGAGATCTGAAATGGAATACATGTATACCAACCAAGCATGGACTTTGGTTGATCTACCTAAATGGATAAATCTCATTGGGTGCAAATGGGTTTTAAAAGAAAAACTGACATGGATGGTAATGTGCATACCTTTAAAGGGATATTTGTTGCTTAAGGTTTTAAAAAAATTATGGTATAGACTATGATGAAATCTACTCACTAGTTGCGATGCTTAATTCCATTCGAATCTAACTTGTGATTACAACTTACCATGATTATGAAATCTGGCAAATGAATGTCAAAACTACATTCCTTAATAGGAATTTATTTGAGGATGTGTACAAGATACAACCTGAAGGTTTTGTTGATCTAAAGGTGCTACAAAGATATGTAAGTTGCATAAGTCTATTTATGGATTAAAGCAAGCTTCAAGAAGTTGGAATCTTCAATTTGATAATGTAATCAAAGAGTTTGGCTTTATTAAGATTGAAGATAAACCTTATGTCTACAAAAGATTAGTGGGAGTATAGTATTCTTTCTTATTTTATATATGATATACTTCTCATTAGAAATGATATCTCTTTCTTACAATAAATAAAGGCTTAGCTTGAAAATTATTTCTCAATGAAAGACTTAGGTGAAGCTGCCTATATATTAAGCTTAAAGATCTATAGAGATAGATCAAACACTACAAAAAAATGTTCATTTAGCTAGGAATTTTAGCTAGGATCAATCCCTAGCTAAATTGCGAGGATTAGCTAGGGAATAGCAAGGGATTTTATTTTTCATTGAAATAAAAATTTGCAACGGATTAGCGGCAGAATAGCCACTAAATTCCACACAAAGAAAAGCGGAGAATTTAGCGATGGATTTAGCGATGGAATTTCTAGTCATTTCAACTGAATATAGTGACGAATTTAGCGAAGATTTCCCTACCTAATTTCATCCGAAATATAGCAATGGACTTAGCGATAGAATTTTCCTAGCAAATTAAATCCGGAATATAATGATGGATTTAGAGATGGAAATTACCTAGCTAATTACATGCAGAATATAGCGATGGAGTTAGTGATGAAATTTCTCTAGAAATTTCATCCGGAATATAGTGACTTTTTAGCGTCGAATTTTCCTAGCTAATTTCATCTGGAAAATAGTGATGGATTTAGCGATGAAATTTTCTAGCTAATAAAATCAAATATAACAACGGATTTAGCAACGGAACTTTCCTACTAATTACATTGAATATTGCTATGGATTTAGAGATGGAATTTCTCTAGCCAATCTTTAATTATTTAATTTTTTTTAATTTATTATTTGTTTTAATATTTTATTTAATTTTGTTTATTAAATGTATGTTATGGTCTATAGATGAGCGATTCTTGAAAGACACATTCTCCTCGTAAAATAATAAAAAATGATATTAAAATAAATAATTTAAAATATAAAAACAAAAAATATATATTAAAAAGGACTAAAATAACTATTTTTATGATTATAAATTTTTAAAAAAATTATCAAAAAATTTTTCTAAAATTTTTAATTTAGAAACTTATTATTAAAGTAAGATTAAATTTAATTCTATAAATATAATAATTTTTAAGATATTTTAAAAATTAAATGAACATACATTAAAATTTCGACTAATATAAGTAAAATAATTCATTGTATAATTAAATAAAAAATATTTTCAAAAATATCTGAATTGACGAATAAACTAGTAAATATTAATTTTATTAAGTATAAAAAAATTTTGATTATATGAAACTTTTAAAAAATAATTAATAAAAAATTTGAAAATCTTGAATTATAATAAAAATTTACTTTTTTATTAAATTTAAAAGAAATTAAATTACTATTTAAAAATAAATACAGATGTGTGCCCATAC
Organism: Sapria himalayana; assembly: GCA_029783825.1. Taxonomy (NCBI): domain Eukaryota; kingdom Viridiplantae; phylum Streptophyta; class Magnoliopsida; order Malpighiales; family Rafflesiaceae; genus Sapria; species Sapria himalayana. The sequence continues at coordinate 75,906 of JAREIK010013508.1, forward strand.
TAAAATTTATAAGAATTAAATAATTGAGTAATAATTTTACTATTAGCTTTTAAAATTCTATCTTTATTAAAATAATAAATATAACTTTTTTAATTATCTTCTCACTTTAAGTAATTTTTAGAATTTTAAAAATTATTAATGATATCAAATAATATGAAATTTTATGCCTTTAAAATTATTTTAGATTATCTTCATAAAAATTAATTGAATTCTTAAAAATTTATAATCATAAAATATATAATTTATATATTTTTAATATAAAAATATTTTATAACTCTTAGGAGAGTGACTAGAAGACAAATTACTTTTCATGTATGTCTTATTATATGAATTTTGCAAATTTTAGCTATTTTATTTTTTTTTATAGGCTAAACATATATTTTTTTTGAAATTGTTTATATATTTATTGTTTAATTAATTTTATAATAAAAAATTGTAAGGTGTTTGTTTTTCATGTGTACTTGCTACACGCACATGAATTTTGTTGAAAATATTTTGATAATAAATAAAAAAAGAGTCCTTTTGTAATTTATATATTTATTGTTTATTTAATGTTTTTAATGAAAATTTAAATATTATGGTAAAATATATAGTCATTTGTTGTCGAGACTCAAAGACAACTCTAACAAGTGCCTAAGTCCTCCACAATCTCTCTATCTCTCGACACCGATGCATCAAAACCTAATCCAAGAATAAGTAGAATTTCTTATTGATTTGAAGTACGTTTCAACCCTAATTCTTCATCGATTATCTTAATGGAAAAGTGTGTGTTTTGATTCTGTTATTTTTTATATCAAAATTCTTCGTCACATGGTATGCTTGGATTGCTTTTATAAATTGATTTGTATACATACTTCATGCATGTGTGATATAATGTTCTCATTGTGTAGATGTTGATGCTGCACATCATATTGCCGACATGATTTTTATTTTTTTTCCACTCGACAGCCTTGTGATTTTAAATGTTAATCACAAAATGGTGTTGGTGTTTGTGGTCAGCAGTGTGTATATAACAATATATTTAATATTTAATAATAAATTATGTAAATATGATGATCCCAAGAGTAATAACACATAAATATATAAGTGTATTTTACTATATCTATAACTATAAAAATAGTATACATGAACATAACTATATATAGATATAACAACATATATTTAATATACATATATATATATATATATATATAAATGTAGTTAACAATATGTATATCGACATATTACTATATATAATTGTATTTATCTATCAATACCTATACATAGCCATATGTCTAAATATATATAATTACATGAAAACTATATATAACTACATCTGCAACATGTATAATACATGCTTCAGAACTTAATATCCATTCATTTTATCTCATTCATACATGTTTTTTTTGGATATTGTATTAATCTTTATCATTTTCCATATATTTTAGGAACTTAAATTTAATTTTTTAACCTTAAATGTATTTTTATTGTATTTTTATATGTTTGATAAATCATTATGATTTAATATGTTTAAGGTTTGTATTTTTGTTTCACTTAATATCATTTAACTAAAATTGATTTCTAATAAAATGGTCATTTATTTTAAATTCATGTTGTAAATTTCTAAACAAATAATAATATGTTTGTGTAATAAATATTATAAAAAATTTCTAAAATATATGTATGTAGTTTCAATTTACAAAGATAAAACTTTAAAAAAAATTATTTACAAAATAAAATTTGTACCTCATAATATGCAATATGTTATATTTATTATAAATAAATACTATTTGAAATGTATCTATTAATTACAAAAAAACATTGTCATGTATTCAACTTGAAAAAAATTTAAAATAATTATTAAAAAAAATTCTTATATTTATATGGTCATTTATATATTTTGAATAAAAAAAAAATAATTACTTGTAGAAAAATTACTCATATATTTATATGGTAATCTATTTTGTTTGAACATAATTAAAGAAATATTTGATTTTTTACAAAACATTAAGGCATGTATTTATATGCACAACATTATATTTGTTTGAATATTAAGTTTCTAAAATTTATTAATAACAATAAATAATAGGTAGAAATTTATCATAGTCATTAATATTTTAATAAAAAAATTATATAGAAAAACAAAAACAATATTATCTATTTATGAACTATATTTTCATTTTAACATAATTGAAAAAACAAATAATTTACAAATATGGCAAATTCATTTATTTATATAAGTATAGATAGTTATTTTAATATAAATATTAAAAAAACAACTATTTGAATAATATAAAGCTCATATATTTAATTCATATTTCATTTTACTCATTCATATGCTTCACACACACACACACACACACACACACACACACACATACAAACACACACAAATATTTTATTTAAATATAAAGAATTTATAATATTTTATAAATTGTGTACAATATATAATATTTTATTTTAATTAAATTTTCAAAATCAAAAATTTTAAATACATTTACACACACGCGACACACACACACACACACATATATATATAATAGTTTCATGTGTAACTTTAAAAATACATTATGTATATAGGTATATGTGTGTGTTTTGTGGGTGTACAATAGTATATGCATGCATACAAGTATATACACACTACTTTGAAAATGTAGATACATGTGTGAATATATACAAAAGTACAAATATGTGTATGCTGATATATAATGAATAGTAATTATATGGATGGATAAATGTGAGTGTGTGTGTGTAGGGCAGTATATATGCACACATATATTTATGCATATATATGTAAATATCAACATTGATTTTGAGAAGAAAAATACTAGCACATAAATATTAACATGTTCCACAAATTTGTAAGAGTAGGAGCAGAAAGTGACATTATTACAAGATACTACTACTCTCCCAAGTATAACACTTTGCCTCAAAATTTGATCAGAGTACTACTTGCAATGATAAGGTTCATTCAATACTACATACCATGGAGTTACATTTTCATTCAATATTATAATTTGTTCAAATAAAAAAATCTATCTAATATCTTCTTCAACAACTCTTCTATCTTTTTTTTCTAGTCTTGATAAGCTATTTTCAATTTTCTTATATGTACATTTCTTACTAATATCTCTAATTCAAACTATTGTAATAAAAATTCATCAAATCAATCTAGACCTGACATCTTTCTTTTTTATGATATATTTGATTATAGAATATTTAGTATATACTATGACTTTGTTCCCACTAAATATGATATTAACTTGCCAAAAGAAAAGATTGTTGATACAAGTTCTTTCACTATAGTGGTGTAATTCAATTGGGCATTTGAGAGTGTGTTGTTATCATAATATATGATAACTATTTATAAATATTAGTGTGTATATAACAACATATTTTCTAATATTTAAATTTTTTTAGAAAAATATACAAAAATATTAATTGATATTATGGTTTATTATTTTGAACACAAAATAATAATAATAGTCAAATAATCAAAAATATCTTGAATCATCAAAGAGAATAAAAGCAATTCCATACATATTTTCATATATTTGTGAATATAAATAGGAACAGCATACATCTTCTTTGAGAACCTAATAAAATTTACAATATTGAAAACATTTTTAATATCAATCCTAAAGAATAAGAGAAACTATAATCTCATATTTTTCTTTATATCTAGTAGAGATAACAATGGAAAACTCATCGATAAATAATCACATAAACATAAGCTGAAATAAAATAATTTTTCATTTAAATATATTACTTAAAAACTAAAAAAATATTTAAATCATTGAGATATTCAAACTTTTATAAAAAAATATTTGAATATAAAAATATTCAATTCATTAATATATATAATAATAGCATCAACTACAGTAATATAACACAACTTTCCTCCAAGTCATATTTATAGAAATAATATATGTAACTCAGAAAAATCATAAAAATGCAAATCTTAAAGACTTTTCCAAATACATTTCATTATTTAAATCATTATGATTAAATGTATTATTAAAAATTAATTATTAATTAAATAAAACAAGAATGAGATATAATTTATACTATAAGTTTAAATACCTATAGAGGCAAATGCATAAAATAACAAGTTGAATAATTAGTAAGTCAAGACATAATTCTTGAGACATTAGGTATAAAAACTTTAATTCAAAATAAGATCAAAGAGATATATATATATAATATAATATATATTAATTCATCAAAATAAAAAATATTATTAGTTTCTTACTTGTTCAAAAAATCATAATTAAGTAACAAAATAAAAAATAAAAATATATAATTAAAATATTTTAACATAAATTCTTTTCTCTAATATCATCATTATTTTTATCTAGTATATTAGTAGTTAGAAAGTTTTTACTATCAAATGATTGATTTCATATTAAATAAATATGAAATCATCACATTTATATGAATTTTCATCTATAATAATTAGTGTCAAACTCAACTTACTCATATTATTATATGTTCTGGCTAAATGATATTTAAGATTAAGAAAAACATTAAAAAAATGGCCACAAAATTTCTAAGAAAACCCAAATGTGAGTTAACTTGAAAACAATCTCTTTTGCCTCACATAGATTGCCGGCGAAAAGAATATTTAAAGAAATTATATCACTCAATTACTAATTTGTGGTAATGATGAATTGCAGTTATATTTTTTTGAATACTATAATGGCCTAGAAAGCATGAGATGACACAATTTATTTTCTTACTTTTAAAGAAACATTTGAACAAAATTCGTACCCCCTACAACATGAATGATAAATGATGTGATTAAATAATTGATAAGAAATACAATTTGAAAAAAATAAAAGAAGATATCAATATGATTAAGTAATTTGTAATCATAATTGATTCATCCTAAAATATCTTATAAAAAAAGTTTTAAAGTTGTCTTAATTGACTATTTTTTATAATCCCTAAATTTTCAATATGAAAATATATGACTACATAAAATACAAGATAAATCACTTTATGTTTTTTCAAGAAAAATACAAATTCTCACAATGTATATTATATAATATTATAATTTTTAAAATATTTATTCATATTTTTAGTGAATATCAATCATTTTTTAAAATAAAGTATAAATATATAAAAATTATTTTTTTCCTTATGAGATATGAATTATGTAATGCGATAATACTTATTTATAAAAATAATTAACAAAATAATAAAAGTCATCTACATAATAATATGATATAATATTCTAGGTAATCTAGATAAAATATATTTCTAATAATATTCTCTTGACATACTATAAAAACACTAGCATATTTTCTTAAGTGTACCTCATTATTAATATAAATAATCTATTTTGCTTGATTTCATAAGTTTTAAATTTATCAAAACAAAAAAATTAAACTGATAATGAATAAAAAAAGATTAATGAAAACTAAGCATCTAATTTATCCTCTGATATGACAAAAAAAGGATAGACAACATGATCAATTCTTGAAAAATCATCCACAAAGTTATATAAATCCTACAAAAATATCTAAAAAAACATGGTTAACTCTGAAATTAAAATTAAGTTATTTAGCATGATAACTCAAAATAATAAGATTAACAATAATGATATAACACATTGTAGATCATATAATTTTACATAAGCTAGTATGGCATCAGCTACTATAAAAAAAGATTTAAGAAAAATAGAAATTTACCAAAAAAAATTGTTAACTCACAGATCAACAATGCAAAAGTTAATAATTAAATTTGAAAAAAATATTAAGAAACTTTAACCTCGTGAGGATGAAGAATGACAAACTTATAGAATGTTTTAAAATACTCACACAAGAAATTTATAGTATTTGTTGGCACATTATGTGGTGAATTCTCAAAAAACCTAGTGACATGCTTGACAAATTTTTATACTTATACCAATAGTAAAATTGAATTGTTAAAGAATACAATTCAAAGACTTAAGTTAAGTGGAAAATAGAAAAGATAAAATAATTATCCAAAATAATAAAATGAACATTGATATTATTATTCTAAATAAGCATCATAGTAATATTATTAACTATTATAAAATTAAAACATTATAATGAGATAAAAAGAAATTAATAAATAAATATATGTAATGTATCATGTTATAAATAGAGTGCACTCAAAAACTAAAGAATTAAAAGTATAAATAATTTTAAAAATAAGTAATTGAAAAAGTATGAATAGTACCGCTAATTCAAACACTACAAGAAAAATCCTATATAGCTAGGGACAATTCCCTAGCAAAATGGGCATTTTCCATCCCTAAATGGGATATAGCGACAGATTACCGATCGGTTCCCATCTAAAGTGCTTCTTGCTAAATTTTAGCGACGAAGTGTCCCTAGCTAAAAAGCTAGCGACGAAAAATCACTTGCTAAAAAAGAAAAATTCTATAGCTAAATTAGCAATATAAACGAGATATTCCATCTCTAAACAAAATTAATGATGGATTATTCCCTAGCTAAAGTGTTGTCTATAAATTTTAGCGATGGATATAGTCCATAGCTAAATAAATTTAGCGACGGATAATCCATCGCTAATTTTAATATGTCCCTAGCTAAATTAGCTAGGGAAAATTCCCTAGCTAATTTAGCAAGAGATTTTCCCTTGTTAATTATCAAGGAATATTCTAGCCATTTTAATTTCAAAAATAATTTCAGAATTTAAAAATTTTTAAATTTTTTAATTAAATAATTTAATATTTTTATATCAAATTTAATAAAAATGAAACTATAAATAATTTATAATAAACAAAAAATAAAATCATTTAAAATCTTTAAGTAAATTCAATATTCTACATAATTGAAACAAAAAAATAACAAATTTTATTTGATCTTATTCATCAATGTATCTACCCATAGTGCATAAGTATAATATATCCATTCATTGATATTGTTTTCTCTCTCCTTACTCCGATCATTTTTTTTCTACCGCGACAAAGCTGTCCGAGTAACATCATAATATCTAGTGAAAAATCTCATCACTTATAGAAGCTTTGTAGAGAAACAATGCGGTATCATATCTAAGAAATTAAACAACTCAGTCAAATTAACAAAAAAATTATGTTTTGATACATATATAATCTTGTAGTATATATATAAATATATACTAGCATTTCACTTGTACATATATTACTATAGTATATGTACATATAAACAATAGTATAATGTGTAATATAAACTAAGTACAAATATACTCAGTATATACGTACATAAAATACTACAGTATTAAATATACGTATATACTGACTTTATTCGTACGTATATACCTCATTTGGTGCTTTTGCTAGTACTTCCGCTACAACATCTGCCGCTTCTGCCATTGCCGTAGTCACTGCCATTGTCGTAGTCACTGCCAATACCACTACTGCTATCGCCGCTACCGCCACTGCCTTTACTACCACCTCTGCCACTGCTGCCTCTACTGCCATAGCTGTCACTCCTACTGCTGCCACTGGCCGCTGCCGTCGCTACTACTGCCGCTAGCCGCTGCCGCCGCTAGTTGCTGCAATTGCTGCTGACACTGTCGATGCTACTGCTGCATGCCGGTGCTGCCCCTGCCACTCCTACCGTAGCTGCCACTGCCACCGCTGCTACTGCCACCATCACTGTTGCTGCTGCCTCCTCTGCCACTACTTCCGGTGCTGCCACTGTTTCCTATGCTGCCGCTGCTTCCAGTGCAGCCGCTGCATCAGCCGCTACCGCCGCTGCATCAGCCGCTACCGCCGCTGCTTCCAGTGCAGCCGGTGCAGCTGCCGCTGCCACTGCCTCTGATGCTACGGCTCTTGTCGCTGCCGCTCCGCCACTACTGCAGCTGCCACCCCCACTACCACTGCTGATGCTTCCGTTGCTGTCATTACCATCACTGCCACCGATGTCGCTGCTATTGTTACTGATAATAGGTTTTTACATACCTATAATAGGCTAAAACTCTACCCAAAAAATTTGGAGACACACAAACATATTCACAGATATATAAAAACTGGTATTATAGACATGAACAAACACAAATTAAAGTTGATTGTAATACAGCTTCAACAAAAATTTAATTAAATAATTTAATATATTATATTAAATTGAATAAAAACAAAAACTATAAATGAAAATTGTAAATTAAACAAAAAAATTCATTTAATAACTTATTCTAATATAATATTTTAAATAACTAAAACAAAAATATAACAAAATTTTATTACATCTTATTAATCAATATATCTACCGACAGTACATAAAGTATAATCTATCCATGCATTGACGTTGCTTTCTCTCCCCCTACTCCTGATCACTAACTTTCTACTGTAAAAAAGCTATCCGATCACTGTGCATCATGTATGTTGAAAAATCCCTTCGCCTATATGAACTTCGAATGGAAAATAATGCGGTACCATATCTGTAAGAATTTTAAACTACTCAATCAAATCAAAATAAATATAAAAAAACTATGTTTTAATATATATATATATATATATATATATTACTGCAGTAAATATGTACATATATACTAGCATTTCACTCATACATAATTACAGCAGTATATGTACATATAAACAATAGTTTTATGTGTACATATATACTGAATACATAATACACAGTATATATGTACATAAATACTACAGTATTATATGTATGTATATACTGACTATATACGTATGTATATACCGTATTTGTTGGCGTTGTTGCTGCTCCCACTGTTGCTGTTGTTGTCCCTACTTTGTCCCTGCTGCTGCCGCCACCCGCCCTACTGCTGCCGCCGTTGCTGCCGCTGCTACTGTTGCTGCCACTGCTGCCCCTGATGCCGCTGCTGCCCCTACTGCTGCTGCCATTGCTGCCGCTGCTACTGCTGCCGCTGCTGCCTCTGCTACCGCCGCTGCCGCCGCTTCTACCGCTGCCATCGTCGCTGTTGCTGTTGCCGCTACTGTCATCGTTGCCGCCGCCACCGCCGATGCCGCCACTGCCACCGCTGCTGATGCTGTCGCTCCTTCCGCTGCTGCTTCCACCACAGCCACTGCCGCAGCCACTACCGCCACTGTTGCACCCCCTACTGCTACTACAGCTGGTGCTGCCACTGATGTCGCCACTGCCGTTGATGTTGCCGCTGCCACTGATGTTGCCGCTGCCACTGATGCTGCCGCTTCCTCTGATGCTGCAGCTGCCACCTTTGTCATTGATGCCACCACTAACACCGCTTCCGCCGCTGCCAGTGCTGCCGCTGTTGCTGCCGCTGTTGCTGCTGCTGTTGCTGCCGCTGTTGCTGCCGCTGTTGCTGCCGCTGTTGCTGCCGCTGTTGCTGCCGCTGTTGCTGCTGCTGTTACTGCCGCTGTTGCTGCCGCTGTTGCTGCCGCTGTTGCTGCCGCTGTTGCTGCCGCTGTTGCTGCCGCTGTTGCTGCCGCTGTTGCTGCCGCTGTTGCTGCCGCTGTTGCTGCCGCTGTCGATGCTTCTGCCGCTACCGCTGCTACCGCCACTGCCGATGTTTTTTCCACTCCCGTTGCTGCCAATCCTGCCTTCACTGCCGCAGCCACTGCCACTACTGCCACCTCAACCACTGCCATTCCGGCCGGTGATGCCAGTGCTGCCGCCATAGCCATTGCTGCCGGTGCCGCCGCCGCCGCCGCTTCCAAAACAAAATCCAACATTATTCATGTTTTTATATAAATTATATGCAAAATAAAATGCACCTTACTTTATATATCACATTTTAGGAAAATCTTGCAATTAGGCTCTTTAAGAACAACACTGGAATTTTAAAAATAAAGAATAAAATTAAAGATAAGAATAAACTTAATTTTTTTAGTGGACTCATATAATCAAGACATCTAGAAAATTAGGAGATAAAATTATTAATATTCAATCTTTGATATTGGTTATTTTTTACCATCAATTTATCATTAAATATTAGGTCTCATCTCACTAGGCAAAAATCTCAAAAATAACATCATTAAACAGACATAAAAAATTCAAGTTTAACAAAACTATAATAATTCAAAATAAAAATTAATACATGATATTTTATTCTTGGCCTAAATATTAATTTTCATTATCGGTTCTATACATAAGCACGCAAAGGCAAATTATTAATATGCAACAAAACATAACCTTCACCTCACTAAATCTCATAAAAATTTTAAAATAAAATATATTTGTGAAGAAAGAATACAAAACTAAGTAATCATTATGAAAATATATCACATGAATAAATGAAGATCATATCTCGACACAATAACAATATTTTTGTCCAAGGACAACAAATATTTAGTTTGTAACTCATCAGACATAATTTCTCTAATTTTTAGAGATAAGACTATTAAGATATGCATTAAGTAGGGACTCCTCACAATGCATATGACAATATAACAATGAGTATGTACATTCAATTTGAATTATACACATATGTGATGAAAAGAATACAATTGGCCAATCTATGTCTAGTCTATTCACAATTCCTAATTTCTAGATAAAGCTCAGCACGACAATATTGCATTGTAATTCAAATGTGCCATCTACCCAATATATTTTCTTATGTATGATTTTTATGATTGCCTTTTTCTTCAAAAAAAGTAAGTTGCTATTTCTAAATTAGATAAAATAGAAATACTAATTTTTTCAACATTTTCTATGAAACTCAAAAATAAAAATAAATAGGGTCAAGCAATGAGCAAGAAATTACTCACCTGTGAAACAACAACATGTCGACACCACTCTCCATGTCACCACTGATGAATTCATACACATCCATCATAGAGTTGCTTAATGTCATCAGTTGATTTGCACACTCATTACTCGTATCCGATTATGTTGCCTGAAGCAATAGCAGTTGTTATGGCCCACACTGATGAATCTAGTCCACACATCTTTTACCTATCTGAGCCTATCGGAGTGTCCATGATGTGAAATTGCACGCAGAGGGCGTTTTACCCACATGAAGAGCTTGCAGATGGAAGCCCAATCTACAAGCATTGTTCTCTTGTCTATATGAACACCACCGTAAGCTATGACGTTATAGATCCCCTGTGAGAACCCTAAAACATTGTTATCGCTGCCATTAACCGCACAGTTTGAAGTGTGGCTCTATTTTTAGATAAAAAGCATTTTAATAAAACCTTATATATATACTAAACTATTATAAATAAAATATAAAAAAATAACACTAAAATTAAATTATAAAAATAAATAATTTAAATAAAATAATAGAAATAGATATTTATTTAACCATAAATATATATTTAATAAATAATAAAATAATATTATATAATAATAAAGTATTCATATATATATATATATATATATTATATCATAAATTTATAAGAATCCAATTTATCTTTAATTAATATAATATGAAATAATTATAAAATCATATAATTAAAATCTTTTAATCATTATAAATTTTAATGCTTGAAGTGTTCATTTAATAACCACGCTGAAATATTAATTTTTTAAATAATCAAAATTTTTTTGATTTATTTAAAACAACAATATATTAATCTTAAAATATCAACTTTTTTTCTTTTAAATTTTATGAAAATTTAAAAATTTTTTTAATAATTCAAAATTTAAAATCTTTTAGTCATTATATTTTTTAAAGTTCCTATAATAATAGAAATATATTTTATACTTTTATTTTATAAATATTACTTATTTATTCGTTTATTCATATAATTTTATCATTTTTTTTGTAATCAAACAATTGTTTTATTTTAGTTTTTTATTAGTTGTAATTTTTATATATTTTTATATATTAATTAAAATATTTTATAAATATTATATTATATAATAAATTATATAATGTCTTGTCATACAAATATTTAAATATCATAAATAAATATTCCAGATAAAATTAAGTATAATATTATATTAAAT